>JACXGK010008383.1:0-14215 GCA_016801125.1 Novumbra hubbsi
GTTGCCCACTTTCAACCAAAACAAACCAAACTGTTTTAATGTTCCAAAACTTGCACTGAATAGTTCTTGTTTCAATGTTTTCATCTGTGCCAAGCCTTAAAACTGCATTTGAACCTCTTAAGTTAAACTGTGTTTCTGTTTTGAAATTCATTCCTATTCTGACTTGAGCCACTGCATTGTAGTTTGTGTAACGTTATTATGCAGCTATTTGGATGAGAACATTCGTTTTGGTAAAATTGTGAATAATGAGTTGACCGCTCTAAATCAAACAAGACCAAATTGTTTCAATGTTCCAAAACTTGCACTGAATAGTTCTTGTTTCAATGTTTTCATTCGTGCCAAGCCTTAAAACAGCATTTGAACCTCATAAACTCAACTGTGTTTCTTTGTTGAAATTCATTCCTATTTTGACTTGAGCCACTGCATTGTAGTTTGTGTAACGTTATTATGCAGCTGTTTTGCTGAAAACATTAGTTTTAGTCTTTTTGTGAAATATGAGTGGCCCACTTTAAATAAAACAAGACCAAACTGTTTCAATGTTCTAAAACATGCACAGAATAGTTCATGTTTCAATGTTTTTATCTGCGCCAAGCCTTAAAACAGCATTTGAACCTCTTAAGTTCAACTGCATTTCTTTGTTGAAATTCATTCCTATTTTGACTTGAGCCACTGCATTGTAGTCTGTGTAACGTGATTATGTAGTAATTTTGCTGAAAACAATAGTTTTGGTCTTTTTGTGAAAAATGAGTTGCCCACTCTAAACCAAACAAAACCAAACTGTTTCAATGTTCCAAAACTTGCACTGAATAAATCTTGTTTTTATGTTTTTATGTAGCTATTTTGCTTACAACATTAGTTTTTGTGTCCAATTGTGAAAAATGAGTTGCCACTTTAAATAAAACTACACCAAACTGTTTCTATGTTCCAAAACCTGCACAGAATAGATCATGTTTCAATGTTTTATCGTTGCCATGTCTGAAAACAACTATTGAACCTCTTAACTTCAACTGTTTTTCTTTGTTGAAATTGATTCCTATTTTGACTTGAGCCACTGCATTGTAGTCTGTGTAACGTTATTATGCAGCAATTTACTTAAAACATTAGTTTTAGTCTTTTTGTGAAAAATTAGTTGCCCACTTTAAATCAAACAAGACCAAACTGTTTCAATGTTCCAAAACATGCACTGAATAATTCTTGTTTCAATGTTTTCGTCTGTGCCAAGCCTTAAAACATTATTTGAACCTCTTAAGTTCAACTGTATTTCTTTGTTTAAATGTATTCTTATTTTGACTTGAGCCACTGCATTTTAGTCTGTGTAACGTTATTATGCAGCAATTTTGCTGAAAACATTAGTTTTAGTCTTTTTGTGGAAAATGAGTTGCCCACTCTAAATCAAACAAGACCAAACTGTTTTAGTGTTCCAAAACCTGCACTGAATAGTTCATGTTTCAATGTTTTTATCCGTGCCAAGCCTCAAAACAGCATTTGAACCTCTTCACTTCAAATGTGTTTCTTTGTTGAAATTCATACCTATTTCGACTTGAGCCACTGCATTGTAGTCTGTGTAACGTTATTATGTAGCAATTTGGCAGAAAACATTAGTTTTGGTCTCATTGTAATAAATGAGTTGCCCACTCTAAATCAAACTAGACCAAACTGTTTCAATGTTCCAAAACTTGCACAGAATACTTCATGTTTCGATTTTTTTTTCTGTGCCATGTCTGAAAACAACAATTGAACCCTTTAACTTCAACTGTGTTTCTTTGTTGAAATTCATTCTTTTTTTGAGTTGAGCCACTGCATTGTAGTCTGTGTAACGTTATTATGCAGCTATTTTGCTGAAAATATTAGTTTTAATCCAATGGTGAAAAATGAGTTCCCCACTCTAAATCAAACAAGACCAAACTGTTTCAATGTTTCAAAACTTGCATGGAATAGTTCTTGTATCTATGTTTTCATCTGTGCCAAGCCTTAAAACAGCATTTAAACCACTTAACTTCAATTCTGTTTCTTTGTTGAAATGCATACCTATTTTTTCTTGAGCCACTGCATTGTAGTCTGTGTACCGTTATTATGCAGCAATTTTGCTGAAAATATTAGTTTTAATCCAATGGTGAAAAATGAGTTGCCCACTCTAAATCCAACTAGACCAAACTGTTTCAATGTTCCAAAACTTGCACAGAATAGTTCTTGTTCCGAGGTTTTGATCTGTGCCATTTCTGAAAACAACAATTGAACCTTTTAACTTCAACTGTGTTTCTTTGTTGAAATTCATTCCTATTTTGAGTTTAGCTACTGCATTGTAGTCTGTGCAACGTTATTATGCAGCTGATTTGCTGAAAACATTAGTTTTAATCCAATTGGGAAAAATGAGTTGCCCACTCTAAATCAAACAAGACCAAACTGTTTCAATGCTCCAAAACCTGCACAAAATAGTTCATGTTTCAATGATCTTATCTGTGCCATGTCTGAAAACAACACCTGAACATCTTAACTTCAAATGTGTTTTTTTGTTGAAATTCATACCTATTTCGACTTGAGCCACTGCATTGTAGTCTGTGTAACGTTATTATGCAGATATTTTGCTGAAAACCTCAGTTTTGGTCCAATTGTGAAAAATGAGTTACCCGGTCTAAATCAAACAAGACCAAATTGTTTCAATGTTCCAAAACTTGCATGGAACAGTTCTTGTTTCAATGTTTTCATCTGTGCCATGTCTGAAAACAACATTTGAACCTCTTAACTTCAACTGTGTTTCTTTGTTGAAATTCATTCCTATTTTGAATTGAGCCACTGCATTGTAGTCTGTGTAAGATTATTTTGCAGCTATTTTGCGGAAAACATTAGTTTTGTTCTTATTGTGATAAATGAGTTGCCCAGTCTAAATCAAGTAAGATCAAATTGTTTTAATGTTCCAAAAGTTGCATACAATTGTTCTTGTTTCATGTGACCTTTGTTTTTCATGAAGAAATGGAGATGTGTTGTGACAATGATTTGGCTATCCTGCGTGAAGGGTGTCTCTAAACTTTGAGCTGTAAAACTATAGCATCAGCATGTATGAAAACTTACCGTACAACTTTTTTACCCCTAGATTCTATAACTATTTTGTCCCCAGATAACTACAGAAGGCAGTACAAGGCCCATTCTACTAGCTCGATACAATGGTTGGAGTATATGGCTGAGACAGAAAACATCTTTGTTCAGCATGCCTTGAAGGGTGGTGAAGAGCAGTTTGGTCTCTATCATTTAGTCATAGATGGCATAACCAAAGCTTTTGAATTCAATGGCATTTTTTTTCTAGGTTGCAAGCCCTGTTTTTTGCCCCAGGAAATGTGTTCTTTCACACAAAATATCTTTGGTGACATGTATCTTGAGTTCCAAGACATGTTGAAATCTTTATAGAACGATTATGGTCTAAAAGTAAAGGTGATGTGGGAGCACGAGGGTTCTGAGCTGAAAAAGACAGACCCTCATTTTCAAGCTTTTGTGACAAATTTGGCTTTGCCAGATCCCTTGGAACCCAGAGAGGGTGGTTGTACTAACACTCTGACTTGAAGGTATACAGCCTAAGAGGGTGAAATAGTAGAGTATAGTGAATTTACATCCCTTTATCCTCATGTCATGAGTAAGCACCCCTTTCCTCTGGGGCATCCTGAAATCATACATAGGAATTTTGACTTGCCACAAAACTACTTTGGCTTGATTAAGGCAACGGTGCAACCTCCAAGAGGTTTGTTTCTCCCATGGGCCGCATGGCAAGCTTTTCTTTACTCTTTACACATGTAGTGACCCCAATAACCAACAAAACCCTTGTTGTAGTCATTCAGATGAAGAGAGATCTCTGACAGGTGTATGGGTTACAGAGGAGTTCAATAAGGCCCTAGAGAAAGGCTATGTTGTGGTTAAAAATCATGAAGTGTGGCACTTTGACAGACAATCAGATACTCTTTTTAAAGTATATCAAGACTTTCTTGAGAGGCAAGAAGATGGCCTCAGGTGATCCTGCATCAGCCATTGACCAAGAGAGAAAAGACAGGTACATTCAGGACTATTTAGATAAAGAGGGCATATGTTTGGATCCTGCAATGATAATAGTCAATCAGGCCAAGAAAAGCATTTCAAAGCTTTTTTTTTTAAAAACATCTTTGGGGTAAAATGCACAGAGACCTAAACATGTTGACTACAAACCTGATCAGAGACCCCCAGCAATTTACAGAGTTAATTTTTTCAAACCCATTTTAAATTTCAATTTTTTTCTTCTTGAATTAGGAAGTGGCTTTGGTGCAGTGGAGATACAAAGACAATTATATAAATTGTCCGGGAAATGTCAATGTGATTATTGCTTCTTTCACTACAGTTTATGGCCAGCTTGAATTGTACAATTTTTTGGACAAGTTACAGAGGAGAGTTCTGTACCATGACACAGACTCTCTCGTCTATGTTAACAACCCTGGGGAATGGGCACCCCCTCTGAGCAACTATTTGGGTGATTTAACTAACAAGCTGATGGTGATCATCCTGTGGACCCAAGAGTTACGGTTTTAAGACGAAAAACTCTAAAGTAGTTTTGAAAGCCAAAGGGCTCACACAGAATTATGAAAACGTCTCTAAGGTTTCGATCACATGTTTGGTAAAGGGGTACATAAAAGACAGTGAGGAAATCTTTACCTCCTACAAGAGGTTAAAAAAGGTTTCAAGCTACGTAATGCACCACTTGTCCAAATGTTCAGGGTGGTGAGTACAAGTGAGTACTATTATCTGACGATACAACCTTCCCCTTTGGGTTCTGATCAGCTAAGATTGAGTCTGTAGAAGGTTTTGATTCAAGGTTCCAATTACCATTTTCTGCTCTGATCGCTGGACCTCCCTTTTAGTTTTGGACGACATGTTGTTTGCCGATAGTGAACATCCTGAAATCGCAAGAGCTTTTACTAAATACACAAACCATAGAAACGTATCTGTGATGTATTTGGTACAAAATGTGTTTCACCAGGGTAAAAATAGCCGAACCATTAGCTTGAACGCTAATTACATGGTTTTGTTTAAAAACCCTAGAAACAAACTCCAGATAAACACCTTAGCCTCACTGATGTACCATGGGAGGAAAGCTTATTTTATGGAAAGCTATGAAGATGCCACAAAAGAACCGTTTTCCTATTTACTGGTGGACCTTAAAGCTTCTACATCAGTATGTTTAAGGCCCAGAACTGGTTGGTTTCCCGGGGAGTTGCCCACAGTCTACATCCCAAAGAAATAACTAAAATGGTTTCTTGTTTAAAACGGCATCTGCCCTTCTCGAAAGCCCTAGTTGTAGCCAACCCTAAAGAACGCAAGCCTGCCTTGTTACAGATTTTATTTTAACCCTATTTGAGATTGAAAAGAGACGTACCATACAACAGCGAGGGTCATGTCCAGGCTGGGGGCCCCTGGCCATCTTTGTGCCTCGGGCTCACAGTCAGGACATGCCGTGTCCTGACAGGACATGCTCTATGCTACTGTTGGGGGCTCCTCAGTCAGAGACAGCTGCTTAAGTTAGGTTTTCTGCCACACTCTGTGTGGTTTATTGTTTGTGCATGCCTACGTTCACGGTCACGTTTTGTTTGTTTTCCAGTTGTCCTGTGGATACCCTACATGTTCGTCTGTAAGTTATTCACAGTGTGTTTTATGTTTAGTTGGTTATGTGTTTTAGCTGTTTATTCCAGCACCTATAATTTTTGTGTACATTTCGTGTTTGTTTTGTTTTTGTTTAAATAAATTCACAGTTTCACTTCAATTTAAAGTATGTACGCATTTGGTTCCAACACCCACCATGACGTGACAAAATAAACCACCATATGGAACCAGCTACATACCGCAAGCAGAATCGGAGGAGAGGGGAGTATAGTTGGAAAGGAGATTTGGGATCCGACTCCCTCTCCTCCGATGATTCAGGGGCTCCCGCATGTCTCCCTGGTGGGGGAGCAGGCTGGCGAGGCACCCCGAACAGGGGCCTGGCACACAGGCTGCCTCCGCCAATGCGTCTGCTCGCACCCGCTCCGCGAGTGACCGCCGTCCCCGCACCTGCCCCACGACGCGCCTTCGTCCCGGCACCTGCCCCACGACGTGCTTTTGTCCCGGCACCTGCCCCCCCGGCCGAGCCGCCTCTGCCTGGTCAAATGTTGTTTTCTTTTCCATTTTCAAATGCTTGCACAAATGGAAAAGTAGGCTACATTGTTTATATTGCATTTCAATTTTCAAATTAGCATTTACATTTTAAAACAGTCCATTGTAATGCGAGGTACGTCTTTGAAAATGAAATGTCTAACAGTTAGTCCATTTTATTATTGTTATAGAACGCCCATATGACTGGGAAAATACAACAAAAAGTAGTTGACTCTTGTCTTTTATCTCACAAAAAGAAAATGCCACAGGCAGTCTTTAATGAAGTCCATAAAATAAAGTGTACAGTCCATAAATAATAACAAAACTAAACAACAGAACAAAAATGTTCTAGGTGAGGTACTAGATCTTGCGTGTATTGTGTCTGTATAATGTGTGTGTTGAGAGATTATGGGCATGAAATGTATTTGAATTAGTCTTGACCCAACTCACTGAAAACAAAGGACAAACAAAGGACTCTAGGTAGGACATTACTGATGGGTCCCACACACCCTTTCCATTCTGCTAGGAACAGTGTATGGGACTGTCATAGGACTGAATAGATCAATGGACCATAGGTTGCATGGGTATTTACTTTTCATGGACTGTCTATGTGCCTGGCTTCAAAGACAGCGTTACATTTGTAATAATTGGAGAACATGGAATATCAACATCTTGGACTCGCATGCTAATAAAGACAGTTCTACCCTCACTTTCGGTTTCATGTGACTGCATTAATTAGTTCACTGAACTTCGTAGAGGACAAAACTCACCCACATTTGTCTTTCTGTTAGAGGTAGTTCACGCCGTGTCACACGTACAGTGAGAGACAAGTGTGCAACCTCAGTCGATCAAAACCAAATGGCATTTTAAATGCTAGTATATTTTTGCTTTTAATAGTATATTCAAACGTATCGTAAAGCTTAAAGTAATTTGTTCCAAGTGTATTGTAAAGCTTTTAGTAATGTATTCAGGTGTATTGTAAAGCTTTAAATCATTATAAGCAATAATAAGCAATTGCAATACATTTACATTTTGTGTATTTTCTACAGAGAATACACAACACAGAAAACCATTTCCCACACTAATATCCTAAGGGGTTGTGTGTATGTGTGTTCAGGACCTCATTTTCATAGGCTCTCACTTTCCCTGTGTCCACTCTGCTCACGAACCAAACAAATTAAACTTGAACTAAATAAATAGCAGAACATGGTGACCAGACAGTCCCTAATAAAGGATTACAAGTATCAATGTTTATACCAATAGTTTTACAGGCAGAGAATAATGATTAAACTAAGTGTGTTTCAGGGACTGATGTACTCAATGTCACTAACAATGTCCTGTTAAACAACACAGGGTGATTAGAAAACTATGCCAGTACAGTTTAACAAAACTGGTGAAGGATGCGGGGAACCCACGGTTGAGATACTTCTCCTCCCAGGAACGTCATATAGAATGTTGTTTCTTCGCTCTGCACTGGTGCAAGATTCACATGATGTGCTCTATGGGTGATGATGTCCCGGCATCCTTAACATAACCAAGGAGGCCTTTGGAAAACCAACCTAGACAGTTTCCCTTATGGTGAAGAGAGATATGAAGTAGGAGCAGAAAGCCCAATCCCGTATCTACAACAAGACGGCTAAGCCACAACAGCTTTACCCA
Source organism: Novumbra hubbsi (assembly GCA_016801125.1). NCBI lineage: Eukaryota > Metazoa > Chordata > Actinopteri > Esociformes > Umbridae > Novumbra > Novumbra hubbsi. The sequence continues at coordinate 7,801 of JACXGK010008383.1, forward strand.
GGTGATAAAGTGCTCCACCTTGTCCCAAAACTGGAACACATGATCCTACCTCAATGGTGAGGCCGCACTGGTGAGGGTTGACAATGCAACAAGTAAGTCTACCACATTTACTATTTAAAAACCTGCATGGAACAAGAGTCTCAGGTCTTGTTCAGGATAGTAGCTGGCCGCAAACCCAAAGAACATCCTAGGGCTAGATGGGGCAGAAACCTGGGATATGGGATATCAACAGCGGCCTCATCAAGCCCCAAGAGAGTATGTGGTCCATCCCAGCCCAGGGATAAGTATGGGGTCCGCTAGTTCCTTGGCCTTAAGGTGTATTTATACTCCGATATACATCAGCCATAACATTACGACCATCTGCCTAATATTTTGTAGGTCCCTCTTTTGCTGCCAATACAGCCCTGACCCATAGAGGCATGGACTCCACTGGACACCTGAAGGTGTGCTGTGGTATCTAGCACCAAGACGTTAGCAGCAGATTCTTTACGTCCTGTAAGTTGCGAGGTGGGGCCTCCATGGATCCGACTTCAGCGCATTATCTTGCTGAAAGAGGCCAATGCCATCAGGGAATATCGTTTCCATGAAAGGGTGTACATGGTCTTGATGGTAAATGTCAAAGTAACATTTACATGAATGTCAGGACCCAAGGTTTCCCAGCAGAACATTGCCCAAAGCATGAAACGGCCTCCACCGGCTTGCCTTCTTCCTATAGTGCATCCTGGTGCCATGTGTTCTCCAGGTAAGCAGCCCTCTTTGAACTTCACATTCCAAAACACTAGCTACTCAAACAGTGTCGAATGATTGGCTATACTATACAGCTCAACCATTAATCTACAAACAACGTTGTAAATGAATATTGTCCCTAAATGCATGCACATGAAATATTTACATTAAATCGATATATTTGCAGACGTGTAATGGACTTGTCTCACGTCCTGGCCTGCCCCCTGACCATCACCCCTCTACCTGGTGCGTCTCCATTTCCTTCCGACGTGGTCCTCTTCTCTGAGTCTTCACTGTAGAACCGGCGGAATCGAAAATTGCTTTGATCCTTGGCCCATCTCCCAGCCCAGTAAAAGGACAGTCACAAACTCAAAGTCCAAACAAATCATAACGCAAAGTCAGTGGCTAGCATAGCCCATTCCTCAACCACAAGGCTGTCTTTGGTTGGTCGCGTCTTCCAAACACCAACTGCGTCTATAGAAAGTAACGTAGTCAGAGGATATTTCTCACATAACCTCCGTCATTCACCATCAATCCGACTGATAGGCCATGCATCTGGGTTTGAATTGCAACAAAAAAAACGTACAAAGACACAAACGCTCCCATGTCCATACACCAACATGTGCAACATGTGTTTTGAGCTGAGTACTTGAGATATAGGGGCTGGGATCCTTCCAATTAACGCAAGTTAATAGAGCACATTAATTTGTGCTAGAGTTACTTGGAGTATCTCAGTTCTTGGTCACACCTCCATCATTTTGTTACGATTCTTTCGGGTCATGGGTATGTACCGCACATACCCATGACCCGAAAGAATCGTAACAAAATGATCTCAAGTACTCAGCTCAAAACACCCTGTACTAAGTCCGTCGACTCTTTTGTGAGATAACTCGAAAAGTCCAACTTTTCCGGCTCTAGTCTTACCAAATAGCAGTCCAACCACTATTAACTCAGTGATCCAACTGCATACACACGGACAGAAAATTTAAAATATGTATTACTGCTGACATTCTGTTAGCACAGAAAATATTTGTGCTCATTAAGGAAGCAATAAAACCTTAATACAAATAAAATCTGTCCTTCTTTGGATATGTTGAGTATCTGGAGCATCAGCAATATTGGGTCTGATTACTCAAAATGGCCAGTAACATTGAGTGTGTTTTCAGTTATTCTCATGCTGAAAGAATATTGGCCCCTGTCCGTAGGGCTCTGGATCAAGTATTTTGTTCATCCGTCTTTCTGTCCTGACCAGTCTCCAAGTCCCTGCCACTAAAGCGCATCCACCTAGCATGATGTATCCACCAGCATGTGTCGTGGAAAATACTTCAGTTCCCAACTCAAAAGGATGCAAGAACTTCAGAGGTTTTGGAATCAAATAGACTTTAATGAATGTCCTCATAAAGCCAGGCCGTTTCTGCGCAAAAAAGACCAACGTACAATTTTCGAAAAACAAACATTTATACCATGTCTTGTCTCGTGTCCCAATCAACGGACCCTTCCACTTCTGACTCTCTCTAGGCGGTTCATCCTCCTTGATTTACTAATTACATCCCCCTTAAACACTTAGGGGTACCGTGTTGTGGTGGGTGTTTGGGAAATAATGCAACTCATGAGCCCCCCTGACCTCAAAAGATCCCAAAGGCCTAGGAAGAGTTACAACAGGCAGATAAGATAGCAATTAGCTGCATTCCCAGAAAACAGATCCAGTGTTTGGTGAATCTGGTGAATTTTAAGACTTTACCTTAGTGTTCTCTGTGTCACAGTGCTGGTACTATTATTCAGTGCATACTTGACTTTATGAATGGATATTGATTAGCATTATTTATCAATACATGCAGTTCAATATCTTCATTGCTTATGAGTATATGACAGCTTATTGATTATTAAAATGTTATTTCTCTAATATTATGGTTACCTAATTGATTCCTTAGTGAATTCATTATGTGGATCTGTGAAACACAAAAATTCCTCTACATATGCTTCACCATAGGGGTGATATCAAGGATGGTATTAGCCAGGTGATGGGCGGTACTTTGCTTTTGCCAGACTTGGCATTCAGTCCTAGAAGTTTGATTTAGGTCTAATCAGACCACTACATTTTTTCTCAGCTTCCTTAAAATGCTGTTTGGCAAACTGCAGGCGGCAAGTCATATGTCTTTAACTCAGGAGAGACTTATCTCAAACCATTATTATAAAGGCTTGATTGATGGAGAGATCCAGAGATTGTTCTCTAGCTCTAAGAAGTCTTAGTGGTTCCGAGCCTCTTCCATTTCACAATTATGGAGTCAGCTGTGCACCAGGGAAATGTCAATGCTTTAACTACATTTCTTTAACTTTTTGATCCCCCCATTTGAACGGAAATCCATTTTCAAATAGTTTTTTATACATCACTATCAAACACAACAAGGCAGTGGATGTAGGTTTGAAAGATTTATTTTTGGATATTTGGTGGATTTTGTTCAGAATGTATCATTTTGAATTGATTAACGGGACGGATTTGCCCAGCTAATTGAATGCTAGTTGAAATCCTGATAGCTATGACACATTTTTACGTAGACAACAAGTAAGAACTGCTGTAATGGGATAGCTAGCTACGTAGCTAACGTAGTTTCAATGGTAACCACGCCAGCTTCAGCGCTGCTGCAGGAAAAACAAGGTATCTACTGCAGAATATGCAGCGCTCACACATCTTTAAGTATAGTACTTGTGATAAATCAGTTATGTTGATTTATCATAGGACACATTGTATATATGATTTAGTTATTTGATGTCCACCTTCGGTCTTACCATCCACTCAATCTGTAAGTACGATTTCTAAGCTTCTTGTGGACGTTGGTTTTAAATGCTACAGTCAGTAGCTAGCGAACATTATGAGCAAGCTAGCTGGCACTAGCAGCTGCTTACGCTAACGTTAGTCAATAGGAACTCACGCTACAAAATAGCTAGCTACTACTTTACTGTCGCAGTCAGCTATAATTCACTATTATGAAAACTTTAATTGTGAATTATAGTTTATGATCATTATGGGAGTGAATACTTTCTGGCTGCACGGGCGTTATCCTGGAGTAGACATCCCAAGCAATCATACACATAAATGGGATTATAATAAAGTGAGAGTTCTCTTTATTTATCTTACTACATGTGAATTAATCCTATTTATAGCTAATAAATGAAACAATATTCATGTAGTCTACAGTACCCTAAAACTAATTTGGTTCAGAATGCCTGCGGAATGAGAGCCTATTCCCAAATTAGCTACAACTAACGAGACCACTGTAGCCACCACACGGTGTCCATCTAACTTAGTCAACAAGTGGTTTAGTTTGAGAGACTGTATGTGGACGATTGTGGCATGGTGTTATTTACTTTGATAATAGCGTGACCTTATTACTTCTTTTCCTAGGAATCTGAAATAATAAACAACAACTAAGTGCGAGATGTCACAAAGCAAAATTGACTCCCGCAAACAGTTCATCTTAACCACGACTGGTAACTACTTCGGCCTGAAGCCTTCATCAACCTTGGATCTGTGTGATGAGCTTAACAATTTTTTAGATGATGGCAATGAATTTGTTCTTGCTGTCAACAAACATGGGAATGACCTTTGCTTTTCAAACAAGGTGAATTGGATCATTAATAAAACTATTATATGTATTGGAACACACACACACACTGAAACCAATATGCTGCTTTCTTTGTTCACATCTAACGAGATGAGAACATATGTTTTCCTGCTAATCAGGAAATGTTATATATAATTTTAAAACATCATCATATTCTGGTTTTCTCTATGTGTTCAGATTGAGGCCAGGGACAGCAGAGAGAAGGTTCTAGTGTTCTTTAAGCTGCGTCCCACGGTGATAACAGAAGAGAATCTGCACCACAATGTCCTGGTGTCCTCCATGCTGGAGTCTCCTATAAATACCCTCTATCAGGCGGTGCGACAGGTGTTTGCTCCTATGCTGCTAAAGGTGGGTCACCTTTAGCCACTCAGTGGTTATTTTATATTAATTAGGTACACATACATATCTAGTATTACCACGTTTGCCTCCAGAACAGCCTGAATTCTAAACAGTATAGGTTCAACCAACACATTTTGGGGATTTTTGGCCATACCTCCTCAATAGCATTATAAAATTCCTCCAGGTTTTACGACCACACATGGCCATGCTGTAGACAGTATAAACATTAGTCCTTTTTACGTTTGTGGTCTTTCTGTCAGCTGAAACAAGTCTAGCCATTCTCTGACCTTCCTCATTAACAGTGTTTTTTTCCCCACAGATTTAATACCACAGCCAAAGTCACTTAGATCTTTCTTATTCTAACCTCACAACCATGTCAGCATTTTTTACATGGCTTTGCTGCCACATCATTTGACTGTTTTTGCATTTCTTTTACAATTATGTTTACAAGCAGGTGTTCCTAATAATGTGTTAAATCTATTTAATAAAGAGGTAAGGCCTTTGTTATTTCTCATCAAAGGTTTGTTTAACGTTTGCGTATTGATTCGTCTGTTTCACAACCACAAGGATGAGCATTGGAGCTCAGCATTGGATCCGAAGCTTGCAGGCCTGCTGATTGAGCTGGAGCAGGGCCTGGGCTCTGTGGTCCGTAGGGCTGGAACAGACCATGATGGGAAGAGGAGTCAAAGAGAGGATGAAGTTCTGGGTGGGTGCACACAATGACCAGACATGTTGCTCCCTGGTGTAGGCAGGGCTGGGCCTGGGCATAGGCGACATAGGTGAATGCTTAGGGCCCCTGACCGGGGGCACCAAACTAGGGGATAGGGGGCTTTAAATAAAACTAAAAGTCTAGGGCCTGGGTGTTGGGACAGTGGACAGATGAAAACCTATTTGTTTTGTTTGCAGGAATCCTGACCCCGATGGATGAGTTCCAGTACTGGGCAGATCTCTCTGAGACCGGGGAGAATAGCTCTGTGAGAGAGAGGGCCGCACACTTCTCTGAGCTCTTCAAGCCCATCGAAAAAGTATGTGTGTGTAAACTGGTAATCTTCTAGTGTGTGTGTTTTGATGATTGTATGTGATTGTGTGTGTTGACTTTCTCAGCTTTTTTTGTGTGTCAGGAGTACATTGGTCTGGACGGTGTGTGTCTTTCTGACACTGTGGAGCTGGTGGAGCTGAGCAGGGAGACTCTGGATGACGTGTGGAGGCAGAATGACCACGATCCCTTCTCTGAAACACGCATGCTTAGGCTCATGGATGTCATCGGTATGTCACACCTAGACAACAACTCTCCACCTTATTTTGTCAATGATTCCAACCTAGAACAGGCTCCGTTTTTAGGTTCCACCTCTGAAGATGAGGTGGAAATTGGGGGAGTGGGAACTTAAGTTTTATAGGAATGGACCATTAAACAAAATGTTTGTTCCTCACCAATAAATAAATAACAAACATGTTCTCCTGTAACAGATGTTTTATTGTGGCATTGTCCTGCCAGAATGCTGTTACAGAGGTAATTTCCTTAGGCGACGTCTACCGGTCACCGTGTTAGAGAATTGGGAGTTGGCAACAGATGTGTTTCATGTTTCAAGACTGTTCAAGTGGATTACTCCCAGTTCTACGTAGGGATTTCCCACTTCCCCTTCGGTTATGAATTTAACATGGGCTTCAGGGAAGGTTGTTATTTTCTGACACAGATTGGATTGCAGCCGGGTGCTACTGAGTCATCT
>JACXGK010008384.1:0-22552 GCA_016801125.1 Novumbra hubbsi
TGGCGGATGGCGGGGTCTGGGTTTGGTGGGGTCTGGGTTTGGCGGGGTCTGGGTTTGGCGGATGGCGGGGTCTGGCGGATGTCAGGGTTTGGTGAATGCAGCAGGAGTCCCAGGCCCCATCCTCCCTGGGGTCAGCAGTACAAGCTAGAGGCAGTTGTAATACAAGGAATGTTCTCCTGGCACATTTTAGGTCCTTTGATACCAACTGAGCAGTATTGGACAGATTCATCCCTTCATGGGTACATCCTACCCTTTTTTATATGGAAACTTCCAGCAGGATATCGTGCCATTGGCACAAAGTATGTATGGTTGCCAAATATCTTTAAGATGAGTTGTTTACAGCATTAAATGTACCACTTTTCAGTCGGACCATCCAAATAAAATCCAAAAGAAGTGCGGCTGTTCTGGAGGAAGGCAGGATTTGGAGTATAATCAAATACAAACGTTTGACAGGGAAAATCTGAATTAGTGATTGGACAGACACTAGATATCAATCCCACAGCTAGCGAGACCACTGAGGGACTAGAGCTAAACACTGGCTCTCTCTGGCCAAAAGCCACCCACCCCCACATAGCTGACATTTCTGGAATGGTTGACCGGAGATTAGCACACGTGTTATGACCACACAAATGTGCATTGCTTCTGTGAATGCATTTTTTTGATCCCATGACCGTCTACACATACCCACAACAATGCAGCGTGCATACTGGCGTGTCCACAGGACCGGCCCAAAACAGCAGTCAGAAGCCAAAGAACACCAGTAGTGGTACTAAATTGGGTTTTATGTAGAATGTATTCAAGTATACCAGCAACAACAGTTCACATTCAAACCAAATCTCCCTAATCAATAAAGGTAAAGTTTGTTTTATCATCTTTTGGATATTAAACAAAAACCTACAGAATGTCCACCAAAAAACTTTTAACTGGAAGTTGCGCTACTATTAAGTCGCACTTTTGGTCAATCGGCACAAAAAAACTGGAAAAATATAAAGTCTGATGACAAAGTATTTTCCCCTTCAGATTTGTTTAGCTTTACTGTATTTTTAGCACAGAATGTTATCAGATCTTCAGTGAAGACCTAAAAAGATAAAAATACATTGTAAACAACACTTTACAACTTTATTTAGCCAAGAAAGTGACACGACACCTAATGCCTACAGTATGTGTGGAAAGAAACTGCCCCTTTAAGACTCAAAAACTGGTTCCATCAACCTCAGGAGAAATCATATCAAACAAACACCTCCTGTAGTTATTAGTCATCCGCTCCCAGTGCCGTGGTGGCCCACTCCTCCATGCAGAACAGAACGTGGTTCCACAAGTGTTGAAGATCATCCAGAAGCTCTGAGGAAACCCTGACACAAGCATTCACGTTCTTCTTTGTGAACTGTGGTTTCCGCCTGGCTACCTGACTATTTATCCTATTTTAACACGGTTTCTTTCGGATGGTGACACTCACACTCACCTTGGTCGAGACAAGACGCCTACAGACTGTACAATTTGTCGTGACATCCTGGATGATTGGGTTGCGATACGGCTACTGCAAATATATAAGAGACATTCTATGATATTATAATGTAAAAATTCTACATACCTTTTGAAATTGGCAGACCTACACCATATCACAGTGAATTACACAAGATGTCCGGCAATTGCTTATGACCTAATATTTTGGAAACCCTTCCTGCGATGGACAACAGATAGCGAACAGTTAACACTATGTAAGGCATGAAGCCAGATGGCTTTAATTTCTCATAATAAGCAGCTGTGAGGCATTAAGGTCAAAGGTGGGGATGAAACGTCACGTTGGCACCTTCTGGGGTTTTCGGGGACAAAGGGCAGGATGTTTGTCACTGGGGTTGATACTAGATATTTACAGTAAGAGATTGACTCTCCCCTTTCTATCCAGGTGGCAGTTGTGTTCCAGTAAACTGGTTTCACGTCACTCCAACAACATTCTCTCCCACGCCATCCATCGCTGTCTATTTCCGTCTCCCTCGTGTCCACTCACCTGTCTGTACTCCCGGTGTCTTAGTTTGTCCACAATGACTCCCTCACCCCCCCACTCTCTCAAACTTGGCATAGGCAGATGACTGGGAGCCTGTGGTATTAGGCCGTGGTGATGTGGAGCTGTATAAACTTCTAGTGACAAATGTAGGGGACAGAACTGTTTGGTTGGCCCCAATTGAGAAAATCTGTGTATGGAGGTGAAACAACCAGGTACAAACCCCTGAACAACTGGGGAGTTGGACATGCGTAAAAGGGGTAAGAGCTTGTAGCATTACTTTCCTGATTATATGTCATATTATGCACACTGCCATAACACAGCAGACACTTAAGCAAGAGATTACCCGACAGGAGGTGAAGTACCGCAATGTGTCAATGAAAAAAGCATTTGCATTATCCAAATCTGTGTGTGTTATGAGTCTGTGTGAGCTAGAGCTAAATCGAAACTAAGACGTTCATAAAATAACAATATATGACAAGGAATGTGGTGGGACAGAGACATTGTTTCAGATGCCACTTGTACCTTCAATAAAGCATTTATATTAAGCTGCTGTAGCAAAGGACTATGCAAATAAGAACCTGGGACTGACATTATCCTTTGGGGACAAAATTATAATCTGTCTGGAAGATATCTTGGATTATTCAGATGGCAATACTAAACTAATCAATGCAGTTCGAACATATCGAAACTGCAAGCTAGTCACTGACAGAAATCGGTATTTTATCCTCCATCAAAAATGCAACGGCGTGAAAGGTTGGTATTAATGACCATTATATTATCAGGGGCGCACAGTAGAGCGGAGGAAAATTGCCTCGTTAGAACATTGTCTTGCTCAATCAAGTGAACAATCTATACATTCTCTTCCGTTATCCCTAAACGTAGTCTGCTAACCGACCGAAATGTACATGTATAATATATAAAATGTCTCTCATTCGACCTCAGCAGACAGCTGACATTACTCCCTAAATTAACGTATGGGCAGGAACCTCTGAAGAACAAAAACGCTTCTGGTTTTAACCATCTCCTTACAGAACTCAAACACCATTGTAATTAACAACCTGCATAAAATAACCACAACCGGAGTTTGTTACTTCGGATAGGATACGTAAAGAGCTAGCAACATTTTACTCCCAGCTCTGACGTAGCACGTATGAATAGCTATTTAGCTATGTTACGGTAGCTAGCGGGACAACACAACTATATACAATATATCTTTAAAAAAAACAGAAGTAATAACAAGTAGGTAAATTAAAAATAAGCCGTTGACACAGGATATTTTAAATGCTCGGAAACAAAAATAACTTGGCCTGATTTGGTCAATACTTAAAGGCTTACGTTATGCTATATAGCTAGCTGTCGTGCATTAGCCAACCATTCAGTACGGAGATGTCACAAACTTACCTTGATATTGATATGGTTTACGTCCCATGTTGGCCGAAGCTGCTTTACCAGCTTCATTGCTCCATCAGTTACATTATGCTCATCCACGAAAACCGGGAATTTGGGAATAACCGGCGACCCAACAGGCACGTGTATCTCCGTCTCCATAATACCTTTATTTTTCGTTTCCAACTCTTGATATTTCAGGAATTTGGGACATGAAAATATAACAGAAACAATTATTTGTGATACGGACGGTATAGACTACTTGTAACTGGTTAGCGACACTAACTAAACCAAGGATGTATCGGCAGTTAAAGCAGAGCTAAGAAGACGCACGGATGCAACTGCCTGTAAGGTTCTTGCCGGTTTTTACTGACGCCGGTCAGTCAACTCCCCGATTTCCTCCTGGTACCGCCCTCACAAAATCATCCGATGCTGGACATACTCAGTGCATGTTCACCAACCCACTCCAAGGGAGCACGCCCACTGTCTAAAGCCGAGTTTTTCCGAGTAGAGCCGAAGAGTTTGTGAGTACAAGAAATGCTTTCCCGTCTTAAGCTTTGTCAAATTTACACCGCTCAAAATGTTTTCTTCTGGGATGATGTCGTTCTACTGCCATGTCCAACTCTCCTCGTATAACAGCCCATTTATTGGTATCTCTTCTATGCTATTAAGACTGTTCTGGGAGACAAAGCAAACCTGTATATCTATGTGCCATCCTGGAGAAGACTACCTGTGCTACCTAAATGGTTGCACAGGTAATTTATTCAACTTTTATGGTGCTTTTCATTTTAGAAAATGATCACAAATCACATGGAAAAGCAGCATAAAATAAAACAATTATGATAGTAGGTCTTGAATTGAATCCACAGAGATAAAGGCCCCTAGTAGCCAGAATGATGAATGTGTTCAACAAGGTTGACAAGCAGGTCCTCTGGAGGTACAATTTCTGTAAATTGTTATGGGTAAAAGGAAAAACATATTATATACAACTGATCAGCAACTCAAAAACAAAAAAGATAAAAAGATATTTAAGATACACAAATACATTTAAAAAGAAAAACGTTAAATGCAAGTGATCAGCCTAGGCAGCCACAAAGGTGCCATGGCAACCGGAATCTAATGACAAGGACACTAACAAAATTAGAAAAACCAACACACATTGATTCACCATTGCTTATGGTTCCTAACTGGACAGATTGATATCGGTGAAGTTTAGCTGACTTGGTGTTGAACTGTGGTGATTACATGTTCCACGTGAAATGTTGTGCCACTTGACTAGTTGCAGACATTTGCAATAACGTGATCTGGTGCGCCCCCTAACGACGAATACCTATTGCCATTACGTATGCAAGTAGCCTTCTACCTTTAATCAAAGGGTAGTAGTGTTCTACTACATCTACCTTGCGAATATCGACATGTAATAGCACTACAATTATGCATAGGGTGTTTAACATAATATGTATTTATAACCAACATAGTTGCTCATTTAGGCTCCCTCCATCTAATTTCAAGTCTACCAACATATATTTTTTGTAAGTATGAGATTTGTTTGGACATTTATTTCTTTTGACACCAAATATACCGCTGATGTGCATGGCAAAGGTCCCGATATTTGTACCGTCTGACCATAGCATACAGGTGCCAAACATTTTAGCGAACTCCAGGTTTTTATATTTTTGAAAGATCACCGTAAAGACATTTTTACTGGCATCTTTTCCAAATAGGTTTTTGACATTTATGTTTTGAGTAAAATACGTTGTACACATTACCGGGTTTATTAAGGTCAACAACCATTTGTTTCCTTTCATTTGTACGTTTTTTTTATTTCCAGGTGCTTGACTTCGGCTAAAATATAAGTCGGGAAATTATCGAGTTGACCGTATCTGCGGGAATGGTGGGAGGACTATTTTGGAGAAAAAATATATGTTCTACAGCATTATTCACTTGCCAGAGTTAGCGGTGATATTTAGTTATGTATTCATCTACCTGTCTCGAATAGCGAAAATTACGTTTTTTGTTACAAACCGGAAATAATATTTCCGGGTTGCTGAAAATCTACACCGTTTGCAGAATTCGTGATTATGTAAGAAAAACGTGAAGTAATGTAAGGATTTATGTTACAATCTAAGTTTCATTTGCATTTTCATCATTTAACACGCCATTTTATCCTGGACTATTTAGTCCACTATTTGACTTGACTTCACCTTTTGACTTCCTTTGACTTTGCCTTACAAAGACTCAAATGAGGTATTCTAAGACAAAGCCCACCGACTTTGACTTTAAAGGTTGTGAGATACTTTGCCAAGCCTTACCATGTCATTAAAAATGAATACCCAATCCTAAATATAATTCTAAAACCTTAATTTTTAACACTACTTTTTTGCTCCCTTGGGACAGTCTGTGGAGACTGTGTTTTGTACTGAAGAAATCATTACCTGAATAGACTGTGTTCTGCATGAAATAAACCATTACCACCCGAGGTGACTGTTTTCTGCATTGAATAAGTCATTACCTGAGGAGACTGTGTTTTGTATTGAATAAGTCATTACCTGAGGAGACTGTGGTTTGTATTGAAGAAGTCATTACCTGAGGAGGCTGTGTTTTGTATTGAAGAAGTCATTACCTAAGGAGGCTGTGTTTTTTATTGAAGAAGTCGTTACACGAGGAGACTGTGTTTTGTATCGAAGAAGTCATTACCTAAGTAGACTGTTCTGAATTAAAGAAGTCATTACCTAGGGATACTGTTCTGTACTGAAGAAGTAATGACCTGAGGAGACTGTTCTGTATTGAAGAAGTCATGACCTGAGGAGACTGTTCTGTATTAAAGAAGTCATGACCTGAGGAGACTGTTCTATATTGAAGAAATCATTATATGAGGAGACTGTGTTCTATATGGTTACAACACATACATTTGAGCTGTATAACAAATAACTATAAAAACACATACATGCATACTATTGGGGGATTGTCATGGTCTCCCTCTTTAAAAGTAGAACTGTAATTACAACCTTGTTTTAGTAGTAGACCAGGGATGTCCAACCGTTGTCTGCAGGTTTTCGCTCTCAACTTGTGCTTGATTGGTTAATGAGGTAAAAAATTAGTTAAGATCTTCCTTCACCTGGTTCAATTTGGTCTCAGTTGGGCACCAATTGAAAGGAAAAACCCCAAACCAGCAGACACTTGACCCTCTGTGGAACCGGGTTGACATCTCTCAGTTAGAGGAAGGGAGGGAATCAGTGTTCATGTATATAGTGTAGAAGGGAATAATGCCAGCTACTTGTATGTACATGCCTTAATCCGCTGCTTCCCTTCTATCTAATCCTATTCTATGACTGTGGAATGCACTATGAGATTGACAGAACCGTTACCCTATACCTACCCCAAAACTAAAATGTATTTTTTTTATATCCGACATATGAAGTCATGTTTTGTACATCCCCACACATTCTCTTTTTCAACCTCTTCTATCACTCGACACCCCTCCCCCCCACACACACACGCACACACATACGCACACAAACACACACACTTATCTAAATGGGACACCAAAGACTACAAAAAAAAATCCAGTTCATAAGAATCTTAAAACTAATCCTAAACCTTACCTAAAAGTAACCTTGCCATCCTGCCTAACCGTAAATTCAAACCTAACATGTAATGCATAACCCCCATATCTTACCCTAACAAACAAATTGTACCTTTTGCATAACTTTTAGGCTTTTCCTTTAACCCTTTCCAAACAGTCCCCATTAGTAATGATTTTAACATTAACCAGGGTTAGGGTTGCTGATATTTTTGTCCCAATTGTACACTTAAGTACAAAACACATACTCACACACAGAAACAACTCCTCCTTTCCAAACTAAACTCAATGATTCCTCTCCCCACCCGAACCTAATGGGTCATGTCAAGGTGCATGTGGACACACACGTCCAGGTCTGATTGATGGGGAGCCTGAATGGGAATATTTGGGAGGTACGTTCCCACTCATGGAAAATCTTTAATTTAACAAAAATCCATACAGTCGTACTATAGGGGGCATTTAAATACAAACACATACATTTGTACTATATGGGGCATTTAAATACAAACACATACATTTGTACTATAGGGGGCATTTAAATACAAACACATACATTTGTACTATATGGGGCATTTAAATACAAACACATACATTTGTACTATATGGGGCATTTAAATACAAACACATACATTTGTACTATATGGGGCATTTAAATACAAACACATACATTTGTACTATATGGGGCATTTAAATACAAACACATACATTTGTACTATATGGGGCATTTAAATACAAACACATACATTTGTACTATAGGGGGCCTTTAAATACAAACACATACTTTTGTACTATAGGGGGCATTTAAATACAAACACATACAGGCCTTTAGGGGGCATTTAAACCCAAACATACAGACGTACTATATGGGACGTTTAAATACAAACACATACAGTCATACTATAGGGGGCATTTAAACACATACAGCCATATTGTAGGGGGTGTTTAAACACAAACACAGTGTCTGTTGTAAATAACACTCACATGCAAGCTCCAATGATGACCTACTGGCAGACTGACAAATGCAAACACACAGATATAACTCTATTGTAGAGTTGACAGATGGTTTGTAGATTCTGCTCGATTAATGATTAGCCCTGGAATCCCTCCATCAGTGTACCGTAAAACTGCCACACACGCACAACACACACAGGATGGGTTGGGTCATTCACTGACTGGGGCACAATCAGTTCAGACAGTTGCAGTCTCTCTATTTTACACATTCCAGAGCTTTATTCATGCTTGTTTGTTCTTTTTTGCCCTTAAAGAGATTCTATAAGAAGTACTACAGAAGTTCAGTCAGTTATCATTACATTCAATTTACATACATAATGCATAGAAACAAATAAAAACCTGTCTGTCTATGTATAGCTACTCAACAAGACCCTTTACACAACAGACACTAAAGGGATCTGTCTGTAAACATCTTTAGGCTATTCAATTGTGGGTATCATGGCCAGTTAATGTTTAACCGATTTGCCATGCGATGTTGGCCATCTGGACCTTACCGAGCCTGGGAGTTTTATAGTGACGTCTTTTCATCAGTCCTTCTGTCTGCCTTTGTCCAACACACCTCTCTCATCACATTATTTACCCAAACTCTGTGTCTCTTTCTCCTCAGCTAACTTTCAAAATGTTTGTATCAGTCTCTGCTATTCTGCTTTATGCTAAATATGTCCTTTGCTTTTCGTTCTATCTGTGTTTTTTATTTTATTTATTTACCCAGTTATATATTGTGCATGTCAGAATGGGAATCTTATTTTAAGGTTCTTGTGGAGATATTGGTTTCAGAAATGGCAGCACCTTCAATACATTGTCCTTCTTTCTAGGACACAAGATTCTGGGTATCTTCTCTGTGGATGCTCAGTCAGGCCAGTAATGCAAGCATCTTCAGTTGTTTGTTTTGAAACATTGTTTCTTTAAGTCTTATGTGAATGAAATGAAAAGCATTTATAATTGGATTTACATTTTTAAACAAAATTGGCCTGTCAACTACTTTTCAGTTTTGACCCTGGGACATCTCCTTAATTGCGATGGCATTACGTTTGGGTCTTTGGTGCTGTTCTGTGAGTTTGGGAACATCTGCCTGTCCATGTATGGCATGTGCTGAATAGTTTTTTTTCTGTACATTTCAGAGTTTTTTCAGCTGATGCAAACAATTATTCTAATCATTGAAGACATCTAAGCCGGTCCCAGTGCTAACTAGATGTTGTCCCTTTGCACTGTGGATTCTGTAGTTCTACACATCTGCACCGACTTCCTGGAGGGTGGTCCTGATATGTTGGACAGTTGTTTGTTTTCCTTCATTATTATGAGCATTTTCTCACTCCACTTAAAAATCATACAATGTGATTTTCTGGATTTTTTTTCCGATTCCGTCTCTCACAGATGAAGTGTACCTAAAAAAATGACAGACCTCTACATGCTTTGTAAGTAGGAAAACCTGCAAAATCGGCAGTGTATAAAATACTTGTTCTCCCCACTGTATATAGTTGATGATGAGGATCTACTCCAACTCTCTTTTCCATTCCATTGACCCCTTCTCTCCCCTTTCTCTGTTAGCTGGGTAGAACCTTGTACTGTAGAGACATTTGAGTTTGAGTCTGATACAGATTATGTGTTGATTTAAGACAGTTCCTATATGAGATTCCCAATAAATGGAGTTTACATGTCAACAGAAAATCCTGATGAAGGTGTTAAAATAATGACAATTTCGGGTGAAAAGCGATTTTTGGCTTAGGGATAAGACAATTAGTGTTTCGGGTTTATGGTGTAGGTTAGGGTTTTAGGCTAACAGTTATAATTAGCATTAGGGGTAAGCAACAATAACATGAATGCAACCAACAACCCCTTGCAACACAGACAATGATAAGCATCTCTAAATATGTGTTTGTGTGTGTGTTAACAATGTGAGGGTGAGTGACCATGTGTGTGCACATCTTGATCTATTGTTGAACTCAGTTGTCCATATGGCAGTAAACACAAAGACTTAACTCCAACTCTGTCAATACTGTTAACCATGACTCCACCCCAACTGGCCACTTCTACAGCCCCTTCAGCTGCCCCTCATACATACACGTACACACACTGTTACCCCCCCCCCCAGGATTACCCCCCGTCTGCCTTCCATCCTCTCACTGATAGCCCAGGCCTTCCCTCATCAGCAGCTGGGCAACCACAGACTGACTCTCCCGTGGTGTGGACAACAATGTTCTACTCCAGCAACACATCACCACTGGGTTCCTCAGAGGTGGAGCCCTCTGTTGTGTGTGTGTGTGTGAGTGTGTGTGTGTGTGTGTGCATCCAGGCAGGGCTCAAGATCACTTTCCCTGCAGGGGTTGGGGTCGGAGTTTAAGAAGGAGCCATATGTTTCGGCAGTGCTGACCCACTATGAGTGACATTTGGGAGTCAACGGTTTTAAACCCCCAGCTCCTTTATAAGGCAATGGTATCTGAAGGGGGTTTGCCTTCCCCTGTGGTTAGACATATTGCATATATGTGTTGGAGTGAGAGAGAGAGAGATCCAAAGTCCCCAGAAAGCGAACATGAAACAAATAGTCCCCACAAGGTCTTTTGGCATGTTGCCTCTAGGAACATTTCGATTTCTGGCTTATGTTTAGAATAAAATGTACAAGTCAGCATGGGGTTACTGGTTAGGTTTAGGGTTAGGCAATGGGGGTAGTTTAAATGTTAGGTTACTAATGTTAAGGATACAGTGAGGATAGGGAATAGGGTTAAGTTGAGGCTTTGAGGTTAAGGTTATAGGAAGGGGAAAGGGAACTTGGATATTAGGTTTCAAGGATTGAAAAATGTGTGTGTGCGTGTGTGGCAGTAGCCCATCCCTAAACAGTAATGGAATTATCAGAACAAGCCTTAAGGCTTAGAAAGACTGACAGAATCTTCCAAAAATTAATGGGCAACTCCTTCTCTCTTTTACACTTCTCCCTCTGTTTCTCTATACAGCATCCACCAATCAGCCATAACATTCTGACCACTGACTACTGACAGGTGAACTGAATAGCACTGATAATATACACCGATCAGCCATAACATTCTGACCACTGACCACTGACAGGTGAAGTCAATAGCACTGATAATATACACCAATCAGCCATAACATTCTGACCACTGACAGGTGAAGTCGATAGCACTGATAATCTGGTCATCATGGCACCTGTCAGTGGGTGGGATATATAAGGTAGCAAGAGATACATTTTGTTCTCAAACGAGAAATGGGCAAGCGTTGGGACCTGAGGGAATTTGACAAGGGCCAAATTGTGATGGCTAGATGACTGGGTCAGAACATCTCCAAAATTACAGCCCTTGTGGGGTGTTCCTGGTCTGCAGTGGTCAGTACCTATCAAAAGTGGTCCAAGGGTCAAAGTGGTGAACAGTCAACAGGGTCATGGGAGGCCAAGGCTCACTGATGCAATTGGGGAGCAAAAGCTGGTCCGTGTGGTCCGATCCAACAACAACAAGCTACCGAAGCTCAAATTGCAGAAAAAGTTCATGCCGGTTCTGATAGAAAAGTGTCAAAACACATTGCATCACAGTTTGTTGTGTATGAGGCTGCAAAGCCACAGACCAGTCAGGGTGCCCATGCTGACCTCTGACCCCTGCTGAAAGCGCCTACAATGGGCAGGTGAGCATCAGAACTGGACCACGAAGCAACTTACAGGACTTAAAGGATCTGCTGCTAACGTCTTGGTGCCAGATACCGCAGCACACCTTCAGAGGTCTAGTGGAGGTCATGCCCCGACAGGCAAAATAAGGTATGATAATGCGACTTACCTAACCGATAGTAAACAGCATAAACCACGTATGTGATGTGTAAATGTGTGTGTGTGCTTGCTATGTGAAAATTACCCTATGTGTGTGTGTGTCCGTAGAGTCCATTGTGTATGCACAGAGTGCATGTCTGTGGACTGGGTGACTGGAGTCTGTCTATTTTGATAAGGATGGAGAGAGTCAGTAACTGCATCATCGTGTTTTCACATGTCCATATTCTGTTGGTCCTTGTTGAACTTGTCTTTGCATGTGCGTGTTTAAGTTAGGCGTGTGTTTGTCTTTGAAAGTGTATGGGTGTGTAAGAGTTTGTATGCATTTCAATGTGGATGGTTGTTTGATAGCTGGTGCTTGTGTTTGAAAGTGGATATGTGTGTTTGTCCCTCTCTCTGAAATACCAGAGCCCTAATATCCCACACTAGATCAGACATAACAACAGTAAACATACCCGACGGACAGACAAACAGATGTCCTGCTCACTGGGGGAAATCACCTAGCTTCAGGATTAATCTTAGTTTATTCATACAGTAGAAATCTAAACAAAATGTTTTTTTGAATAATTGACTATGTAACCCCCAACCAACCTTAAGCAGAAAATGCGTAAAGTTACAACAACTGGTCCCCTTGAACCACATTCCACGGGGAACTAAAATGAAGGCATGAAAAAGATTCCTAAGGCATTTAGATGTGCGGTGAGACAAAAGAAATAAAATGTCATTGAGTGCGTCCCAAGAATGCGTTTACAACATATGACTCACCACTCACAGACTTGTACATTGTTAAACCTGTGTGCATGTGCGTGTGCGTGCGTGTGTTTGCGTTCTTTCATTCACAGGCGTGGGTGTGTGTTACCCTATATGGCATCTTTGTAGCAGTCAGGTGTGTGTTGAGTTAGGGTGGAGAAAGGTATTTCCGCTCCAAGGTGCTCCGCGTTCGCTTGAAGTTGTCTTCCTGTTTTCATATCTTAGTGAGTAACCAAGAAAAACTTTGGGATTGTTCTCACTGAACAAGACGCTTCATTTTACTTGAGGTTAAATTTAGGGTTTGAATTTGGCTCGGAATTAGGATTATGGTTACATTTAGGTATTAAGAGTTATGTTTACGAGTTAAAAGTCATGTTAAGGTTAGGCATATGTTATGCTTAGCATTAGGCAAGGTTAGGTTATTGAGGTTAGGTTTAGATATAAAGTTATCTTTATCTATGTTGACACAGTAAAACCTACCTGTGTGTGTGTGTATGCGTGTTTAGTTTAGTTTTAGCATGGTTCTCTCAGATTGTTTATGTTTTGGGGTTACAGGTTGTTAGCCTTCATGACTCAGTCAAATCTTGCTATCGTTTAATTTGTGTGGGGGGGGGGGGGTCACACTGTGACAGATCCCCCTCGCAAACATCCAGTTTACTCCTGCGGGTGGAGACGAATTTCACCATCGTAGTCCAAAACAGACTTCGCTGTTGAAGGAAGAGTGTCGGTGCAACTGTATTGGCTACGAAACTTGAAGGCTATGAGAGAAATCATATACAAATACACTTTACCGCGTTATTCATCTTAGACGAGTTTTGTCTTTTATTTACAACAAGTTTTAAGATATACGAGCTACCTCTTTTTGTATGAAACGTTTGGGATATATTGCTCTGAGTGAACAAGCGGGACATTACAATAACAATTGAAGACTTTCTCATGGCATCTTGGAACATGTTGTAGCCGAGTAAGGGGACATTGTTTTGTGATTTGCATCACTGGTCGACAGCATGAAGAGCTCAATAGGTACAGTAACGACGCAATCGCTACTGTCTTCCCCGAGGCCAGCTCGCAAGAGCGAGTGGCTGCGGAGCGCTCTGGCCCACCATCACAGCCCCGACCCAGGCGTGGAGAACGAGATATTAGTCTTGGCCACCGGGGTTGACCAGTACCTCCAGGAAGTATTCCACCACCTGGTTTATCCCAACCAGGATGACGTGATCTCGGCAGAAGACTTCAAGCTGCTCTGTTCAGTACTGGGTCTTACTGGAAAAGAGACAAAGACAAGGGATGGAGAGAAGGTAGTAGACGAGGAGGGTCGCGGAATCTGTACTGGGCTCCCTCGCGTACTGGCCTTCAGAGACTTCCATTCGCGACTCTGTGGGTATTTCCGCGTCCGAGCGCGCGATGGAACCGGACATTGTGTCATGCGCCTCCCAGTTACGGAAGAGACTGAGCACATCGAACGCGAGATCCGTGTTCGGTGGCCGCGGGTACGCCGGAGGAAATGTGTCAGCTTCGACTTAACAAGACATCATCTCGGGAGTAGGCCGGATCCGAATGCGCCCAACCGTTCTGACAAACTACATAACGAGACAGGTAAGAAATTGCCTGTAGCAGATGGTCCTCGCATATAAACTTGACTCGCCCCTATCTTACTCTAACATACCCTTCCTCTAAACTGATAGGACACAATCTTGTAGGTTTTTTAACCATTCTCCATTTGCCACCTCATTTACTGCATCAATTACTGTGCTCATTCATAAGGAGTCTTGTTGTGTTATACTCCGGGAACAAAAACATCATGGAATATGAACAGATATTTCTCCCATCTCTAGGTCAGACTGAAGCGGAGTGTTTGGCTCTGAGGGAGCTAGTTGAGGACCTGCGCTCTGCTCTACAGGGCAGTGATGCTCGCTGCCTGGCTCTGGAGGTCGCATTACGACGACAGAGGTGCCCAACTGGGCTAACCATGCAGCACTCCAATGAAACAACTTCCAACAATCTGCCACCCTCAAACAAACCAAACCCTAATGTGCAGAAGCGACTGTGTGGTGTGGGGAAAGAAAATGTATCAGGCAGACTGGGCTCGAAAGACCATATCCTCAGGGAGCTGCAGCTGATTCGTTCCTCACGTGATGGACAGCTGGATGAAGCAATCAGGTTTAACCAGCGTCTGGAACAGGAGCTTGGCTGGGCCTATGGGGAAGTTCAGAAGCTGGAGAGGCTGGAATCTCATTTACAAAGAGAGAACGCGGAGATGAGGTTGGTTTTAAAAGAGTAGTTATACATTTGTTGGTGGGTGGATTGATTGATTGATTGATACAGCGGCTGGTTGATTGGTCGACTGACTGGTTGACAGATGGAGAGCAAAACATGTGAGGAATGCTCTCAGAGAGGGGCTCCAGAAGGTGCGGCTGCTCCAGGACCAGGCTCAGAATGTCCCTACGCTCCAGAGCAGAGTCACACAGCTGGAGACGGAAGTGGAGGAGTACAGGTACAACTTGCATGCCCTGCAGAAATGGCCGCTAATTGGCGATTGTTACTGGGATTACGATGGGTTAATACTCATTTCTAAATCACAACATCAATAACAACATAGCAACAACACAGCATCAACTATGTTTGTATGTGTATTTTCCAGACACCAAATTAGAAACGATATATGAAACGCAACCAGGTGGACTTTGTACTGGAATGAAAGCTGGCCACCAAACCGTTAATCCTTTAAAGTGAAAATGTTAATATTTAAGTTAACTGTAAAAATCATTATTGGACTAAATATCGTCCGTTACATTTAACTTCCGTTAACTCAAGTCCGCTAACCCAAAAACATTATGAATGTACTTATGAAACTCTAGTACATTTTTGGTTCAGTCCGGAGTGGGATACAAGACCGAAACCAATGCTTGCTGTGCAGAATATCTAAATACTTTCAGTGACATTGTTATTTCTCTGTAGTAAGATTGCAGGATCGTCTCAAGTCTTTCGTATGAAGGTCAAGAGCGAGAAAAACAATCGGGAACCCTCGTATTACTTGCGTGCTATTCGTGTGTTGTGAACATCATCTGTTATTTGCCAACAAAGAATTTCTCTGTGAAGTGGATTGGCTATCCATTGAAATGCTTGTGCGAGACCATCCAAAACTTGGCATTACGTTGCCTCGCTTTGAGGCAAGGACGAATGTAATGTCGTTTGACTTAGTCAGGAAGTGATTAATCCAATGGTAAAATCGCGAGCTTCTAGCACTTACAGTTAAAAAATAAAAACGAATGTAAGACCTTAAAAATATCCCCAAAATGACTTTTTGGTGCACTTTGTTAGATGTTATCAGAATTACTAACTTCAGTTAGATGTTTTATAATTTTACTGATTAACGGTTATCAAACTTTTTGGTGAATGGGTTAACAAAGTTCACTTTTTATTATTTGGGCCCTGCTATAGCAATGAGGTGCAATGATAGGGCTTTAGTTTGCCTAAGACCCAACAGATGGACAGGACACACTGACTGATAGACATGACAGACTGACCCTAGTCCCTGGGCTCATAAACTATGGACCCATTAGGACACATTTATGTGTGTGTTGACATCTTAATGAGTCCTCAGCCTCTCTCTGGCGTCTGAGCTGGTTTAAAGGGCTTGGTCACTGGAGGCTAAATGCTCTTTATGGGATTTGGGGGTTTTGTACAACAACAAGGGGGGAAGATTACCAGTATTTCTGCCACTATATTATTTTCTAGAAGTTTTATGAAAAATAATGCTCCAAATAAGAAGCAAATTAATGATTTCTTATCAAAATGTTTTACTTATTTGTGAACATGACAGCACTTGCAGCTTTTAGCCAGAATGGATGCCATAATGGTATTCATTTTTGTTTCTAGCCTGTTTAACACTCAGTAGCCCACTACCTTACTCTTTTTGCCTATACAACCTCAGCCAATGTGATCTACAGCGGAATAATGTTCAACAAACAGCTAAATAGAGCAGCCTCTTCGTACACACCAACGTGCCCAGAAATGGTGACCTTTGACCCGTGCTGTGACCTCTCAGATCACGATGCACCTGCAGGGGAACACTTGTCCCCCCCCCTCTGGAGCCTGTGGATGACGCCTGCCTACAGCGGGCTGTGGAGGGGAGAGCGGCCTCCGACGAGGAAGAGGAGAGGGAGGATGGACAGCGCTGCTTGCTGGAGGTTGAGAGGCTCATCAGCAGGCCTCACACCTGTGGTAATGGGTGAGTCTGGTACGCACACACACACACACACACACGTTTCGTACTGCTTGTGGGGATTCCCTATCTCTAACCCAATTCTAACTGTAAACATTAATCGAAATTGATGGTAACCAGGCGAAACTTTAATCTATGCCAGAACCTAACTAAACTCCTAAATCTAATGGTTCATTCCCGAATCTAAACTAACTCCAATTCTTAAACTAACCATAACCATATAGTATAACCAGGATCACTTAACTAGCTTCTTCTCTCAAAGGTGTCAGCACACAACAGCACACCACTTGCTGCTCTCCCATAGGCTCTGCCATGACAACTACAACCATCTCCAAGGCAATGACCTCCAAACGAGCCCCAAGTGTTGGGGGCACAAGGGTCACACCAAACAGGAAGATGTGGCGCTAGAGAAGGTATGAGAAATATAGAGCCGTTTATAGCCAATAGGTTTTTTTTTTTTAAATCTTGGAATTGATAATGGGAAATAATTGCTGAGAACTAAAGGCCAGTGTCAGTTATTTTGGCTATCTGAAGTTTGCAGCAGACGTTTTTTTGTTTGAGTAAACATATTAACTCTAATCATGCCGACTGATAGCGGCCTGTCTGGTCTGGCAAACTCCACGATGGCCTGGGATTCACTGGATGACTTTTCTGCTTTCTGTCTCGTCTACGTGAGGAGGTGGAGCGGTTGAGGTTGGAGGTTCAGAAGGTGGAGAGGGAGAGAGCACGCCTGTCACTGCTGGAGGAGAAACTCACAGAGGCTTTAATGCAGATACAGCGACTTCGCACCAAGGTACACAGGTACTCTCAGTGACTTGTTAAGATCTTAAGTTTCTCTTGTTCTGGAGGGCCACCTAGTGGCCCAGTGTTGGTATTGAGTTGGGCATGTGCCAGTGCCATCTCATCCGGACCCGTCTCTCGCTGTCCTGTCTGGGCAGGGTGTCTCTCGTAGGGCTCTAGGGAAGATGTTGACGGACAGTCTGGACGTCTGCAGCAGGAGTGGCCCGGGCTCCTCCTATGTCATGAAGGTGGCCGCTACCCTCTGTGCCTTGCTGTCGTCCAGTGAGCTGCTGAGAGACGGGGGAGGAGGGGGAGGACAGGGAGCGGTTGCCGTGCCGCCCGGCGCCACCCACCCCCTGCACATCTCCTGATGAGGAGGACGCAAACCTCTCGCACCTCCCTAACCTGTCCTCCATGAACACCACATAACTAGTCTTATGTTTGCTTCATGGCACACACCTCCAACTCCTCCTGTCTCCTCCTTATTGTAGACAGACCGCGCCTGTTTACCACTGAATTACTGAAGCTTTAGCCATTACTTTCACTGTCTTTCCATCATATGTGTGTTACTAATGTATGTCACAATTATGTTTATTTAAACACATTAATATTTGAATATTTATACTGATGAGGAAAGTACAATTATCTATGTAAATGAAATATATTTTTTGTCCTTTACATCTGATTTGCCTCTTTAGTTGTGAAGCTGTGTAGAGAAACACTATAGTTTGTATAACTACGTACATTAGATTCACTGGTACTCTTTCAGGTGCATTACTTACTCCTCCACCACATCTCTTAATATAATACACCTCGTACGAGGCACCAGGAAGAATGTAGACAGAAATATAATTATTGTAGAATATTTAACAATAAAACCTGAAAAGTGTATAAAACAGTTGGCTTTTCACCTACCGACAGTAGTAACGCGCCATATTCAGAAAGCATTCGCAGAACCAGCATTTTGGGATACCTGGTGGGTGCAATTTATGATGAGGTAGAACAGAAAACCAGCGGGCTCTGGACCTCATTTATGACAATTTTATGCAAATTGTCATTGATGTTACGTTGGGGGCTGCAAAGTGTCAGAATGAAACCAAATGTTTTTGTTGGCAAGAGGCAGAAAGCTACTCTGACCTCTGCATCATATGAAGACCATCACTTCCCTATATCATTGAGACATTGCACTTGGAAATCTCCTGAATCTCTTTCTCTTGTACAGCCCGACTCAAAAACACACAAATCCCACTCTAAGGGTCTCCTAATTCGGGTACAGGCCCCCACATAAACATTGGCTGGAAATACAGAAGAGAGGTACGAAATAATATAGTTCTTTATTTCCAGTCATTTACCAAGTCCTGGGTGGTGGACAACACACTATACACTTCCAAATGCAGGGTGAGAATGTGTGCTAGGTGTGTGTGTGTGATGATCATGTCATACATCCAAAACCTCTGTGTTGTACCTCCTAAACCTTTTAAACCTCTTTGTCCTCCTACCCTCTGAAAAAAAGGGTTCCAGAAGAGCCATACCATTACAACATCAAGTCAACCTACAACAGTTAATCAAAGCTAATTTAAAAGATGCTACTATGTGGTAGGATAGCATGGGTATTCACTTCTGATATGTTAAGGTTCTATGTTTGTGTGGGTTGTATGAGGTTAGTCAGATGTTAGGCACTATTGTATTTGTTAGCTTCGGTGCTAATCTACTGCGCCAGCGCTGAAGCTTTACTGGCCCAAAGAAAAGAACAATAAAGGATGAACTAAAAAAGGAAAAAAAGAATGAGCTTAAAAAGAAAATGAGATAAACAATTACAAAAACAGCAAAACTGTACTGAGGCAAAATAAAAAAAAGCATATTTATAGAATAAATATAGTATGTACAATTTGCTTTGTGTGCATCTAAAAATAAATAGACAAGGCATTCCTTTCCCCTGAAGAAGTATTCACAACCATCTGTGCGGGGACGAATGCTGGCACAGGTTCAGTAAGACAGCAGAGTAAGACCCAAGTTCTACATGTAGGGTTCCGCTTCAAGAATACAGACGGCAGGCTCTAGAATATATTAGATACAGGTTCTAGAATCCAGAAGGTAGATAATATATAATTAAGGACACAGGATCTTGGACCTAAAATACAAGTTTGGGAATCCGGAAAGCACAAGTTGTAGAATAATTAGAATACTGAATACAGGTCAATCTAGAAAACAGGTTCTAGATTATAATCTTTAAAGTCTTAGAAGATTGATGGAATACCGAACAGAGGGGATCGTTCCTGCCTCATGTTCACACATTACAATGTTGCCCTCCGTTGTCTGTATTTACATTACAGTACTTTCGGCTATGCTCGACATATTATTATTGCAAAAGGATTAGGAACATTTAAAATTTCAGAAATAATTCAATCACTTTTAAAAAGTGTCACAAAGCTAAGAAGCAAAACAAGAGACCCATAGAGAGAAAGAGAAGAAAATGTAATGAACATGGTCTTGCACATGTTGCCTGTCTTATCTAAAACTCTTAGTCCAAACGCCATTCCACCAACGTTACTTCGTAATAAAAGAGCAGTGGAAGAAGTCAGCAGACAACTGCACAAGCATTCTTCTGGCCCCTTGAACCATTATGTTGTCAATCTAACCAGACGACAAAGCATCAGATGATGACCTGCATTTCTCCATTGAACGGGTTCTTTAGATAGGAGGCTGTTTTAGAGCAGATGGGAGGAAGATGTTGTCTCAGAGGTTCCTTGTGTTTATGAGTGGGTGTAATAGGCAGCACATGTGTCAGTCAGCATGGACAGGCCTTGATTAGCACCAACTCAGATGATTGCCAGGCGGAAAGAGAGAACGAGAGCAAGTTGAGGGACATTTTTTGTGTGCCATGGCAGCCAATGGCGGTTTAACAATTCCTCCCTCAACTTCCTGTCTCCCAACCACTCAATTCTGATGAACTCTTTCGCTGATGAGCCTCACAAATGTAGATAGAACCACATGTGAAAAACATGTCCTTTGCTTGGTTCGCATACTCTGCTAAGTGTGTAGCCTTTAGACAGCAGTGATATTATGTGGACAATATATCCGATGCTCTTATGAAGCTGCAGTAAAGAGGATGTCACCTGTCCAGAGGACTGTCACCTCCCCTCCCTCTGGAGCTCCAGCCAGGCCACACAGACCAGGTGACCATCCAGTGCTGACTGGGCGTAACCCAGAGGTGGCCACACACAAAGCCACAGTGAGCATCAAGTGTTTCTGTGCGAACAAAGTAAACCAAGGATTAACAACTTTCTGATTTAACAAAGTAAACCAAGGATTAACAACTTTCTGATTTAACAAAGTAAACCAAGGATTAACAACTTTCTGATTTAACAAAGTAAACCAAGGATTAATAACTTTCTGATTTAACAAAGTAAACCAAAGATTAACAACTTTCTGATTTAACAAAGTAAACCAAAGATTAACAACTTTCTGATTTAACAAAGTAAAGCAAGGACTAATAACGTTCTGATCTAACAAAGTAAACCGAAGATTACCAACTTTCTGATCTAACAAAGTAAACCGAAGATTACCAACTTTCTGATCTAACAAAGTAAACCGAAGATTACCGACTTTCTGATCTAGCAAAGTAAACCGAGGATGAACAACTTTCAGATTTGAGGCAGATCATAGCACTTGGAGACGCGTTCAGACCTTGTAAATGAGGCTGCCTCTGGGACCACTAAGGACACGGTTGGGGTGAGCGGGCTGCAGAAGCCCTTCCAAACGGGTGTGAAACACAACGTGTCTTGAGGCCCCTGGCACCTGAACTCGTGGCATCTGTCTGCCCTTCGTCCATAACGCTGTAAGGACACGTCGCCTCCTGCCACAGTTACAGGGTCAGGTATGTTTTCAAGCCAACCCAATGGTTAAGGTTAGAAACTGAGGAAGGTGAGTTGATCCTAAATCTGTCCATAAGGGGAACCTCTACCAACAGCTGTTAAACCGTCCTGTTTCTGTTGAGGTTACTGTTAAGATAGGGTTACCTCAGCGGATTCAGACCTCTACACCCTGGTCCAGACCCCTGTGCAGATTCCTCCATTTAAGGCAAATAGCCTGTACACTCTCCTACTATTCACATATCAACATCTCTTTATACAAATGGCACTTGGTGATTAAGCATTTAAGGCATGGGTGAGTTGTTTTTTTGTTGTCTGCCTGCCTGTGTGTCTGTTTTTCAAGTCATGTATTCAAAAAGTATCTGTTCTTTAAAAACATGGCAAATATGACTGACCAAAGGGGGAATGTCCCCATTGTAAATAATGAGGATTCATTCACCTAACAACAAAATCGACATAAATTCATTTCAAAATAACTATTACCAATAATAATCAGAATCATCGTCATGGTAATAACAAGTAAGACAATTGTAGCAGAACTCTTATTTAGTCAAAAAAAGTAGGAGTGGTTTGGGGAAAATAGGTGTTCAAGGGGTCACGATTGAGGTCTGGATCTGAAACTGGTTTATACGTTCAATTTATCTATCAGTCATTCAGTTGTCCAGAAGCAGATCATGTACAGTTAAAAAGCGATTTTGGCGATCTGCCATTTAGATGTGAATAGATATATAGGTGTCCTGTTGTCCCAGTGTATCCTGTCCAGGTGGGCGGGCCTTCAGTCTCCCACATCTGTGTCTCTGTCTCCAATCAGCCAGAGGATGTGGAAGCAGAATGCCAGGAAGCCTGTACCCAGCAGATCACCCAAGGCCGTCAGGTATGGAATGGAGAAGTTATCAGGGTTCATTCCCCTACTCCACATCCAGTGGACCATCCAGTCAGCCAGGTACAACAGGATCAACACCTACAGAACAGAAGAACCGTGGGGGTGATGAGTAACACTTCTAAATCAGACAGAGAGGAACCATGGGGTGATGAGTAACACTTCTGAATCAGACAGAGAGGAACCATGGGGTGATGAGTAACACTTCTGAATCAGACAGAGAGGAACCATGGGGTGATGAGTAACACTTCTGAATCAGACAGAGAGGAATCGTGGGGTGATGAGTAACACTTCTGA
>JACXGK010008385.1:7692-22644 GCA_016801125.1 Novumbra hubbsi
CTGTGCGCGTGGCACCCCGGCGTTCGACGTCGCCGGCCTTCTAGGCACCACCGTCCGTGTTTGTCTTGTTACCCATGTCCTGTGAACGCATCCCTCCCTGATTCCAACCAGCTGCGGCTCATTTGCCTGCCTATTTAATCCCTCATGTGTCTTGTCTCTGCGTTCGTTATTGTCTTCCTGTAATCGTGTGTAGAGCACATGGGTGCTCTGTGGCAGAGTGTTTCATTACCGCCACTTATTTCAACATTGAACCACCGGTAGTGTGATATCCTACCGAGTGCCATAGGTAATAAAACCTATTCGAGTAATTCTCCTACCTGCAGTTTGGTCTCCTTCATTCCGCCGTTACAGTTACTTGCAAATGTCTAACTTAAGCACCTTCTGGTTACTGTCATCATCACAATGGTGTAATGGGGGTTTAAATGAATGTGACTGATAATCAGTGGATTTAGGTCAATGTTTAGAACAAATCTGTTTTATTTTCCAGAATGTAATAAGATTGATGCTTTTTCAATGTATATAATTAATCTTGTTAGATCCACAAACATAGAGTAACATGGGTTTCTATGTAGTTATGTGGTCTTTTTATCTTTCCTCTCCCATGTTCTTTTTCACTGTCACTAAGCATCCTGTAATTCATAAACTGTGTACTCGACTGATTATTACAAGGTGACAAAAGCTATTGTTCTGCCAGGGTCAATCTCTGGCATTATAGCCAAGTTGGTTGTCCCCTTGTCTGTGTCTGCCTGGAGGTTTTGCTGAATGACAAGTCCTCTCTCCTGTTTTTACCTAAATGCATGTCAGACAGTTTGGGCTACAAGTGCTTAGTTAAAAAAGTTTTTTCCTGACTGCCCATTTAGTTAATATTTTGTTACTTTTATAATGTAATACATCTTCCAAAGAAGTTAAAAATGTATGTTTTTAGTGAGTAACAGAAGGGTTAAATTTAAAAGACTTAAACACACAGGTAAAATGTAGTTAGTGACATAAGAGAGACACAATGTCGTAACAAAATGTGAGAAACTTTGTTCCGTGAAATTTGATTGTTGATTATCTTTGATGAAGCAAGCATTATTCAGCCATACACTTGTTCCTGCTATCAGTAAAATTGTAAAATGATGTTGTTAGTAAAAATGAGGCTTAAACCTTAAATGTATTTATTATTTGTTCATCAAAGATGTTACCCATGGTGTTATTAATTTAATTTCCTGAACCGTCTCCCAACCGTCTCCTGAACCATCTCCCAACCCTGATCTTGCACTTCTGGTCCACTGGATCAATGTGGATCACTTCTCTGCTAATTGACTTGGCTTCCTTTAAAATAAGATTTTAGAAAAATCCTATTAATCTTGAGGTAACACCAGTGCCTTTAAAGACCTGAATATCAGCATATGGTTATAATATCATCAAATATGACTATACTACAAGTGCTGATAGAATGAGGTATAAGAGCTATAAATTCGATAAGATACAGTACAGAATATTAAAAGCTTCTGTGCATGCATGTTCTGAATCAGAAAATCTTTATTGCCAAGTTCATTTACACATACAAGGAATTTTCTTTAGTGCTATGGTGCATGACAACAAAACACAGTAAGCGGTAAGAGGTAATTAAAGTAAATATAAAATGTGCAAACATTTACTTAATAAGTTAAAGTGCGATGTGCATGAAGGGAGTCCAGAGAAGTGCATTAACACTAGAACTCCCAAGGGGGTCATTTTTACTGTTTTTGAATTTTGCATTGTAATAACTTTGTTAAAATAAAACTCATGTAACTATAGGACCCTGACTTTAACTAAATGTGTTAAATGTGTTATTTTATTAAAATGACAAAACACAAATGAATGTTATACCTTGAATGGCCATAACGGTCATTTTGACCGTATGCATTACAGCATTACAGAAGGCAGTGCCAATTGCGGAGAAACTGCAAGCAAAACAAGTCAAAGGACAGTTGTGATAAATGTCACAAGGTAGTGTGTGGGAGCTGCACAGGGAGGGTAGAGATTACCTGTGTTGACTGTGAGTAACAGATCCACAAGCGTCAGTGAAATTGTTAGCGTCAGTGTTTGCCCGCAAAACAACCCGTGAGCCCGCTTGGAGGAGAATACTTTCATTATGATGAAAGACAGCATGATTTTTTCATTGTAAATTTACAGCATGATATTTTTGCTTAAATAAATATCATGCTATTGCTATCAAAATGTGTTCGTTTTCTCAGAATTTATTATTTTCGTATAATTTTCCAGTGGCGGTCAGAATGACGGTTTTGGACATTTTGGGGCATTTTGTGTTTTACTTATTCACTGAAATGCATATTGATGATGTTTCTTATAAGTTAGTGTATTCTAAGATCCAAGGAAGATTAAATGTGTTTTCATTTTACAAAAATATTATAGAAAATATATCACATTCGACTGTGTATCTGTAATTACAATAGCGGTTCTGTGGTTGTCGATTCATTATTAAATGTTCACATACATTACAATTACAATTTATTGTCCTGATGTTTATTATTGTCTATCCCAAAATTACAGATCCATTTAGTCCAAGATTTTATATTGATTATTGAAATTATATGCAAATTATGTATTAGCGGTCAAAATGACCGCTATGGCCATTCTAGTAGTTATAGAATTCCGGTAGTTCTAGTGTTAATGTAATGCATTATGTAGAAGTTAAGTTATTGGGCAGAGAGTGTCAATGTCAGTGGAGGTCGTCTGGCCTTGTTGAGGTGGCCAGCTGCCGATGGGAAGAAGCTGTTTGTGATGGTAAGAAGCTGTTTGTGGCGGGAGGTGTTGGTCCTAATGGGAGTGGCTGAAACAGTTTGTGTCTAGGGTGGGAGGGATCAGCCACAATCTTTCCAGCGCGCCTCAGGGCTCTGGAGGGATGGCAGATGGCAGCCAATCACCTTCTCTGCAGATCGAATGGCTCGCTGCAGTCTCCTCTTGTCCTTGGCAGTGGCAGCAGCATACCAGATGGTGATGGAGGAGGTGAGGATGGACTCAATGATGGCTGCACCATCATTGTCTTTAGCAGGTTGAACTTCTTCAGCTGCCGCAGGAAGTACATCATCTGTTGTGCTTTTTTGGTAATGGATGTTTTGCTCCCACTTGAGGTCCTGTGTGATCATGATGTCCAGGAAGAGGAAGGACTCTGCAATGGTGATGGGGGTGGGTGGGACTAGTTTCTTCCTAAAATCCACAACCACCTCCACTGTCTTCAGAGCGTTGAGCTCCAAATTGTTTTGTCAGCACCAGTTCAGCAGGTGGTCAATCTCCCACCTGTAGGGTTCTGCATTCTAGCAGATGCGTGCAGAGTGGTCTGTCAGCTATCTTAAAAAGTGAGTGCATAACCTCAGTACACAGACCCAGTAGGCAAATAGGGTTAGGTCTAGGTCTGCTTGGAGTGTTGTATGATCATGGTGGGCACAGAAGTGTGCTAGGGCTAACAATCGCTACAATGAGAACCAAAACACTTCAATGTCCTTCTCTCTTTTGTTTCTTGCTCTCTCTGTCTGTGTTCAACTGACTAGCAAGGTCTTTATGGTTTTGTGAAAGGCTGAGCATCTCTGAAAATGTCAGAGCACTCAAAATACTTTACTGCCCAGTAGGATTGCCACTTTACCTTAATGAAGATGTAATTGACACACTCCAAACACACACACAAAAAAACACAACTTGATGGTGTTTTTGCTTGGATGTGCTTTCCCAGCCTATAACCAGGGTAAGCGATAGAATGGGCATTGCCCAACTACATTACAATGAATTCATCAGAACTCCTTCTAGGGCATCCATAGACGCATAGTGTGGAAGCCAAAATACTAGAGAAGAGAAAGTGACCCGTCATCCGTTCATTATTAATATTTATGGAGTGAAAGGACTTCTTATTCAACAGCATGATCAGAACTCACTGTTAATTGAGTTTCTTAGAATGATTTATCACTTATTTATTTGAGAAAATGGGTAAAGGTAAATCCACTTCATGGTCCATCATTCATAGCTTGCCGCTCCCGCTCTGAAACTACAAAGCTTTTGGTGGGATACGGACTTATCATTGCAGAGTCTTGTACATTGCCATCAAAGAATTTACGGGGTTTCCATGTTGTCGTTGCTGTGGTACAATGTAATCAGCCGTCTTTAGGGGGCCCCTTCCAGCTTGGGGTCCCAGGCAATTGCTTGATTTGCAACATCTCTCTCTCCAGAGGTCTTCTCTTTTTTACTCGCTAGCTTAAACCTCCCTCATTAGCTTAAAACATGGTCAACGTAAATAAATGACTATTTGACAATTAAATCACTGATTTGGCATTGTGTTGATACGTAATACATTTTTTGTACTAGAGTCAAACAGAATATAAATACTTATTCCTGGTTGTCACTGGAAGTGTACATACAAATGAGGGCTCAGCAACAACTCGTCAGTGATTGAGCGATTTGCAAGTTGAGAGAACAAACAGTGTGCACGTAGGGTAATCCGTAAGAGGCGGTAATTGCTCTCACATCTGAGTGCCAACTAAGAGCCTATGAGCCGGTTACAACTAAAGAATCTTGTTTAATATACCACTTGGTTGAGCTCGTTTATATTAGTCCCAGACTAGGCTAAATCTGTTTTAATTTTATTATATAATTTAGGTGCAACAGGCTGGTTTTGTGTGCCTATACAATGGGCTATTCTCTTGTAAAATTAATTTCCTTATTTGATCAAAACAACCACTGTCTACTCAAAGCCCTATTATTCTATTCCTTCCCATTAAATTACAGACATTTTACAGCATACCAAATGGTAACAATACTGAATCTATTAACAGAAAACAATACAAAAGAAAAACCCCACTGACAACTCTGTAAAGCAAAAGCAAAACAAAACATCAAACTGTAGTTCTCAAGTTCAGATTTCCCCTACAGTGTCTAGAGGGAGAGGGGCTCAGAAGGTCAGCTCGGTCGGAGTGTAGTCCATAGTCTGGAGCTTTGACTGCAACATCAGACTCTGGTAGAAGGTCAGCCGAGGAGAAGTGTAGTCCATATAGTGTGTAGCTTCAACTGCTACACCAGACTCTTGGAGAAGTTCAGCAGTGCCAAAGTGAAGTTCATAGTCTGGAGATTCGACTGCTACATCAGGCTCAGACTGGTATATTTCAAAGGTGCTTGTAATCTGAGTAAAAGGCTATTGATAGTATTAAAAGGATTATAGTTCAAGTCATTACATGTACTTAGTTTTCCCTAACCCTGTTCATATTGTACATGGACTACTGCTTTCTACTAGTTAAACATAATTTTTCTCCTTGGTAGAAAGAATCCCCAAATTACTCACTATTCCTTATAATTTAACAATTCTGACCCTATGGGCTCTGACATAAATTTGGGCAGTTCCTATGAAAAAGTGTGCCATTTGGCCTACGTTCTCTTTTCAGCTCCTCTCTTTCCTTATTAACTATCTTTTGTGATTGCTTTGGTGCCATCAATAAGTGCTTGTTGATTACCTTAAGCAGATCACTATTCCTTTCTGTGATGGATGCTCTGGACTAATGCCTTCAGAGTATGATAAATGTTTCCATTTCTGCAGGCCAGGTGTTGTGGGGGCAGGAGCAAGCAGGTGGCTAAAACAACAGCTGTCCTGTCCGGTACCTTCAATCTGGCCAGCCCCATACTATGTACTCTATATTCTCTCATCTGTGCCTGATGAGTCCTTGGCTGGTAACGGTATTACATTTGTGTCCATCAGTCAGAAGGTATTAGCGTTAAAAGGGTTTTAGAAACATTGGAATTATGATTAGTTTGACTTGCATCATAAGCTTTGTAGTGGTATATTTCTGGATGTGTGTGTAAGTCAGTGAGTGTGTGAGTTATAATATTGTATGTCTGCACACGTTCACAAGCCCATGCACATGTGATACACATTTACCATGGTGTGGTTGTATAAAGTGTATTGTGAAAAGGCCATTACCTTTATATAGGAAAGTAATTAAGAAAACAGTAAAGACAAATAAATAAAATGTGTGCACTTACATGTTTGTCTGCATGACTGTACACACGTTGCTACATTACTTCCTGACAGTAATTAGCAGGCGGTAGAGTGTGAATGTAGTTTCAAGGCTCTTTGCGTTCACATTATCTGTTTTTCTTTCACGCTGTTATAAGACAGTTTATCCTTGCTTTCTTTTAAAAGCCTTGAAATCAGTCAGTGTTCATTTGTGCATGATGTGCATGATTTTTGTAGGGAGTGAAGATAAGGTGATACATTATAGAGAGAAAGAGTGTAAGGAAGAAAGAGTGACCACTGCTTTCCTGTAATTCTTCCAATCAAAGGATGTGGTGGTTGGGGGAAGGGTTACATATTCAAATAATTATTCCCCGTTGACCATTGACATTGTTAAAGATCAATACATAGATTCATCCAATTAAAACGTTTTTTTTTCTTTTCCTATGACAACCAAATAACCAAATATCAGAAAATGAGTGCAATTCGCTCTTACCTTGTTGGATTAAACATGAAACAGAATAAGCTATTTTTAAACAGAAACAGAGTCAAGAGATCAATAAAAAGTAAGGTATTTTTCACCAATATTTAAAAAGAACCAAAAACTATAGGAGTCAGAATTATATGTAAATGAGTCTGTCAATTCTCTGAGGATATTCAGTCTAAACTATGAACAGTTTGTACAACTATATCAAACATATACAGTGGGCGAAATAAGTATTGAACACGTCACCATTTTCTCACTAAATATATTTCCAAAGGTGCTTTGACGTGGAAGTCCACGTTTCTTTTTGCTCACTTCAGCATTATTTGGATTTTACCTATTTAGATTCTTCTTCCATAACAACAGATATGTAGCATACCTTATTTCTAATGATACTAAATTAAAATGGCCTGCGTTGATGAAATTATTTGCTGTTGATCAAATTCAACAGTTGATCGTTCTTTGATTCCTCATTAACATCCCTAGTGGTGAGGCATCAGGGTTAACATCCCTACTTTCATGAAAAAGGCTTTGGAATTATCAGTAACCAAAAGGGGTAGAAAACCCATGTAGCTCCCCAGCCAAAACATGTCCTTTCCGTGCATGTGGTATGCCTGTACATGTGAGGTCAGCAGTGTTTGTTCTAGGCATAAATAAGGCCTATTAGAGCATATTGGGTGGGACTTCACAAGAGCAATTTGAGAGGAACATCACCGATACAGCACAGCTGCTGCGGTTGCAAACAAAACATGGCTAAAGACAATATTTACCCTTTAGATCCCATAGTCAACAGCATTCCTTTAAAACCCTATAGCGGCCGTCAACGGCATTCCTTTAGAACCCATAGCGGCCGTCAACGGCATTCCTTTAGAACCCCATAGCAGCCGCACCGGCCGCTGCCGGCAGTGTTTCTTCAACATTAATACTTGTGTAAATATCACAAAATCTACCTGGGGAAAACCTGTAATTGTTTCCCCGTGAATGTTGTTGTTAATAAGACACCATAAAAAGGGTATGCTGTCATTTGACTTTTATTAGTTTTTTTAATATCTTTACTCAATAAGCACCAAAACCGCCTCATCTTTTAAAGTTAGAAGAGACTGTTTCTGTGCAAAGTTGGAAACGTCCTAGCTCTCTGAAAGCGATAACAATGTCCAGTTGAGTAACAAAATAAACTGTGAATATATGTGTGGTGTTGTACATATGCTGTGAAATGTTGGTAATATATTTTAGATGGCATCAACATACCTGTCAAGATATCTTGATAGGCGAGCTCAGCTGTGGAGCTGGAATAGTTGTTTCCTCAGTCTGGGTATTTAGCGGTGTAGTTGACTAATTAGTTGGATGTTTTTTTTGCATTAGTCCTGATTTCAATCATAAATGGAAACTGCCATCGATAACTAGACAACTAACGGTCCGTTTTTTTGAATCTATCAGACTAGAAAGGTTTTCTGCTCGCAAATGTGTTACCGCTTTTGCAGTAACGAATTTTCACTTTTACTGGCTAGCCAAGTTTGGAGACGGTAACGTTATGTTTTGGTGACAACGTCGTCACATTTCCCGAAATATAATGTGTTGAGATTCGTGTGCCTTATGATTACGTTGTTATGATTCCATTAAATGTGTAGACCGCAAATTATTGCGCTCTCGTAAAAAATAAGCAGTTTTTCGTTTTATGCAAACTTGTTGGTTCTTGTTTCTACAAATGTCAGTTAGGCAATATACAAACAAACCAAACTGCTTGCTGAAGCTAGCTTAGTATCTGGTTCGTTTATGAGTTTATTAGAGAAATAGTGTAGTAGCAAATGTGTAATGCATTCACAGAGGAAGTGGAGGAGGACGAGTGAGACGTAATATTTTATTTCAAGCGTTTAGAAAACAATATATGTTATTAAAAGTTACGTGAATGTGGTGTGTAATTAAAGAAGAGATCTTTTTAACAAAGTTAACTTGTAAATGTAATTCTTAGTTCGTAGTTTTTGTGCTATATCTATTTGGCTGAAATGTGTGAGAAAATATGATTTATTTATAGAACTCCCAGGAATTTACAGCAGCATACTACTGCGGTGTAAAGGGTTAACTGAACACTGCAAGAGCTACAGCATACAGTTTCAAATATTGAAGACTGAAAATATTGTAATAAGTGTCTTTGTTTTGATTAAACAAAACAATAGAGTTTAGTTGAAAATGTTTTGTGGAACAAGGCTTTTTTTTGGATATTATAGTTTTAATTAATCTGATTTTTATCAGACTTTTCCAAATAGTGACTGTATATTTTTAATGAAAAATCTAATCAGCTGGGGTTGGCATGATTTTCTACTGTGTATTTGAGTTGTGTAGGAGAATGTCCAGTTAAGATAATGTCTTGGAGCACAGCGGGCCGTCACAAAACACTGTGATTTAACTAATAGGCAAATAACTCAATAAGTGGCCTTGGCCCCTGGACCATGTATTTACACAACAGCTTCACTGCCTCAAATAAAGATGTAGGGGAAAACCTCCCAGTCAAAACCTGGCCTTAATATCCTCATATGTTAGTATGTTTGTTTCATTTATAGGACTCTATTTTCAATTGGGCCCTGGAACAAATTGCAGTATATTATGAATAGAAAAATGGTTTTCATTTGGGACTTGGTCTAAATGAACTGGGACTGTTTGGACAAGTATTAAAAGTATTAAAACATTGTAATGTAATTCTAGTATCATTTTTTGTTACTGTAATATTCTTAACTGTTTTATCTTAATTAAAAAAAAAATGTTTAAGCTTAATAACTGGTCTCTTAATAATGTAGAGGCTCTTGTAGTAATGTTATTAATATTGTTAATGCGTGGATGTGCATGACATTTTACTAGGTTCTTCCCAAATTTCATACTATTGCCTGTACAGTGGTCTTCTTTTGAAGTTAGCTCTTGGGGCTTTTTAAGTGGAATAGAATCCATTTGGATGACCATGTCCTTACTAATGGCTCTATACATGTTAAAGCTGTCATAAAGGGATTGTTTGGATTTTACATCTCTCCTAAAGTCCTAAAGCCAATCAGTACTGGATTACCAAGTGATTATAATGGGATTGCAGTTATGTAATGCAAAAACAATATTCATAACAAGAGCTGGCCTTTAGTAGAAGTTGTGAACAATGCTGCAGATAATATTAATTTAAGAAGCCTGTATTGTTAAATAAATTGGTACAACACTGCTATTAGTAGTTCACGTTCAAACACATTCATCCATGATATGAACATTTTTTCATAGGCTGGATGAAGGTGGAGATTGTCTCTGATGAGATTGAGGATTGTTGTTGCATAGATTGAAACACCTTCCAGGGGTTCAACAGTACTTTATTGGCACATTTAGCAAGGTTAAAATTCTATCAACACACACACACATATAAATGAATAATAACACACACACTTAACAGATGGTGGTGTGCATGCGTAAATCACATGTTAAACACGTTTTAGGTGTGTTGTATTTTTAAACTTGCCATATATTCTGCAGCTGCGTACATGTTGCCGTGGTAACCCTCAGGTGTAAACAATCATTATTCATCAAGAGCTTACACACACACAGCTGGAGCAGTGGGATGTGAGGAAGCAGCAGGGTGAGAGATTGCCAGCGCCATAAAGGGAACACCATGGTGTGAAGATCAACTGCCTGACTTCATTTTACAGTTGAAACCCTCCTCTGCTCTGCTATCTCTATTGCTGTTACAGACAGACCCTGCTTCATTCTCTCCCTCGCTGTTACAGACAGCCTCTGCTTCATTCTCTCCCTCGCTGTTACAGATAGACCCAGCTTCATTCTCTCCCTCGCTGTTAGACAGCCTCTGCTTCATTCTCTCCCTCGCTGTTACAGACAGCCTCTGCTTCATTCTCTCCCTCGCTGTTAGACAGCCTCTGCTTCATTCTCTCCCTCGCTGTTACAGACAGCCTCCGCTTTTTTTCTCTGTCCATTCCTGCCATTCTAAACACCCACCCTGTTCTTTCTTTCTCTCTTTTCTTTGTATCCTACTCTGTACTCTCTAGCCCCCTCTCTTGCTCCAGTTGTGATCAATTTAAATGCAATGATAAAGCCATTTCTCTATGAGTGTGTGCGCGCGCTTGTGACAGACACCTTAGCAAAGAGGACAGACGCTAAATACTAAGATTCTGACCATTTCTGGTGCCAGACCAGCCCACACTTCTCTCTCCTCCACCCTATAGTCTTTCCTTTCCACTTTTAAATCGCCTCTCATTCTTTTCCCTTCTGTTTCGCATTATCTTTTCAATGGCCATTTCAATCCCTTCCTATTTTTCCCTGTATTCATTTATTGCCTCCATTTTCCTTGTAGCCCTCCTTCATTCGGTCTATTTCACCTGTCCTCCATTTCTCCTCCTCTTTATGCATTTCTTGCTCTTTTCTCACCTGACCATGTCCCTCTCATACTGTCCCTCTCTGTCCATTTCTCTTTGGCAGTGACAGCAGAGAGAAAGCCCTTTGTATCTCTGAGTCCAGCATAAGCCTTCTAACACTGGGCACCAGGTACACAATAGGTGAATGGGTTTATCAGGCATCTCCCCAAACACCTGCTCTGGCCCTGATTGGCTGCTGCACAAAGCCATGCAGTTCACCCGTTCAGCGTGTACGCTGCTGTTGAAGTGCCTTGTATTGTTTCTGTGATTAACATAACTCAGAGTGCTTTGGATGAGATGTTAACTGGGATTTGGTTAAGGTCCCCTTGTACTTGTAGCCACTGAAATAAAATATCTCCACTGAATGTGAAGCCACTGAAATGAAATAACTCTGGTTTACAAACCCGTTCATAGGCAAACCCGTTCATAGACAAAAATTCTGATTGAATATCTTTGGCAAGTTGCGATTAAACCTTTTTCTATGTCTTATAGAGATACATTTTTACCTCTTAACAGGCTGTGGTTTTGTACATTTCTGGATGTGGTTTTGTCAATTTCTGGCCATTTCCCTCTAAACTATTTTGGGGATGATAAATTCACACAGCGCTTATCAGCCTCCTCCACAAAATCAATATCCTCTTTTTAGTTCTCTTACTCCATTTTAGCAAGGGGTGTGTATCGCAGCTAATATGTGTGGAGAGAATTTGTTAGAATGTGAGTTTGTCTATACAGTGGGGCAAAAAGGTATTTAGTCAGCCACCAATTGTGCAAGTTCTCCCGCTGAAAAAGATGAGAGAGGCCTGTAATTTTCATCACAAGTACACTTCATCTATGACAGACAAAATGAGAAGTCTGTGTTGCCCAGCCACAGCCCCAAAACATCACTGCTCTAGAGGAGATCTGCATGGAGGAATGGGCCAAAATACTAGCAACAGTGTGTGACAACCTTGTGAAGACTTACAGAAAACGTTTTACCAAATACTTATTTTCCACCATAATTTTGCAATTAAATTCATAATAAATCCTACAATCTGATATTCTGGATTTTTTTTCTCACTTTTTCTTTCATAGTTGAACTGTACATATGATGACAATTACAAGCCTCTCTCATCTTTTTCAGGTTATGGTGTACCCCCAATATGTTTATGACAATATAACGCTTTGTGGTAACACCAACACCCATGCTCTAGCACTATCGGATGGGCAAATAAATTTTTCGGCACATATTCATATTCTACTCAGTGTTCCAAACCACTGTCCATTACATCTCACCTCACCCACCATTCTTAAACACTGACATATGGTTCGTAATGTTGATATTTTAGTGTTTGGTTTTTGTTCAACCTGCCACAAGGACTTGCTGAAGTGTGACGACACATGTAATGACTAATCAGCCCTCCTTTGCTCTGGGTGTTGGCCAGGCAGATGAGGACTGCTTATTGGAGCCACATGGTTATGACCGGTTGTGACACACCTTGGCACTAAATCCAAAGTGGATTTGCCATAACAGTTATATGGCTGCCTTGGAACACTGGGCAGTGAGCTAGGCCTGTTTTGCAGATCGCCGTGTTCTGCATTCCCTGCTTAAACATACTCAACAGCGACCCCCATGTCAAGCTGAGCCCAACTGTTAATCCGGGTCACTAAGCTATTGTCAATAATGTCACTCTCCCTGAGTACTATTTTCCAGTTCATCACATATATGGCTCATGCTTCACAAACACATGTTCTCCCTCTATACCGATTGTGCCACTTCAATTCCAGCTCTTAGGCAACACAAACATTGATCATTTGGGCTGAGGTGTACATTTCACACATCTTTGTGCTATACTTGCAATATTCTGTGTGTATGTGTATGTACTGCACATTAGATATTTCCTGTCTATCATTCCCTTCTTTCCCAAGCAGGACACAGTGCTGCAGTAATTAATTTCACCGCAATCAACCCCTGGAGAAGGACCTGCACTTCATTCCTTTCTCTGTTAACCCAGAGCAGTACCATGTAGAGAATCATTATTACCTATATTCTTCACTAATGGAAGGCTAATCTTGTATGGCCCTGAGTGTATATTATGCCATGAAGCTAGGCTACATCATGGCAAAACTCACATTATGCAAATTGTCTGCATAATCCTGTCACCCCAAGGTATGCAACTGTGTGCTGACATTTAAACACGTTTGATCACATTGCAAATTGTCAATACCCCTGCTTGTCTGGAGCCTCCTACTCAGTGTCTACAGAGATTGCACAAATTAAAAATCTCATTGTAACATCCCACACACTACATAAGACCCACATTGTCTGGCCTGTCATTTTCGTTATTTAGATTTAAGAAGAGTATCTTAAGAGCGAAAGTTAGGAAAATTTTTACCAGAAATGTGTTGTGGATTCCTAATCATGGCCAAATCACTATTTAGAATCCTGTAATGTCTATTCAGCTTAAGGCATATTGATTGGAATGCGATCCTGGTGTTGTAAGTATGACTTCTCTGCATGACTCATTTTATAAACACAGCATATCTTTGAGTGAATGTGTGAAAACCTTACAAAGAAACATGTTTGTGTAGCAGGTGGTGAATTTAGCACATCACACTGATCCTGACATGTATAAAGTATTGTGGTACAGCTTGTGTATTTTGTCCCATTATGTTGTCTACCATTTGCAGCACTATTACACCATGTAACATATTATTATGTAGATATTGTCTTTGAGATTGAAGTAGATTCTGATTCTTCTTAGTTCAAAAAAAATAGTTTTGATTCAGATACAGATAAAAGGAATAGAACAGTGAGATATTAACTGATAGATTTGACAGGGGATAAAAAAAAACATGGAGAGAAAAAGGAAAGAATGAGCTCAGTACAGCAAACTTCCATTAGGAATATTGTTATAATATTTTATTTGAGTTGGAACAAGCTGTCTGGTTCTAACGAATCAATTAAAGTTGTGCATTGAATTCCCTCCTTGGCCACATACTGGAGTAGTAAATATGCAAATGTGCTGCTAATTAGGATATGGTTTTGATTCTGTGATAAAATGTGACACAGGATTGAGAGGTGTGTTTCAGTCATGCACTGTTCTCCAATTATAATAAAGGTTATGTTTAAAATGGATAGAAGCTGTGCTACCTACAGTTCTCTAATGCAGTCTCTTGTTGATCTTTCTCTCCCGCCCTCTTCTCTCTTTGTCTCTCTCCTGTCTTTGACCTTGGCTGTAGTGTCGTCTGCTATTCCCTTTGATGGATCCCTGTTTTGGCCTTTGCCTCCTTTTATCCTGTCTTTGACCTTTGCTGTAGTGTCTTCTGCTTTTCCTTCTAATATATCATGTCTTGGCCTCTGTCTCTCTCTCCTATCTTTGACCTGCACTGTGGTGTCCTCTGCTAGTCCCTCTGAAAGAGCCATGGCTGGGCCCCTGTCTCTGTTAATTTAGTCAAACCAAAGAGCCTCTCTGCCTCTTGTAATATTTTCTAACATCTCTCTCCTTCTCCTCTCTTATTCACACCACATTTGTAGTCCCACTACCCACACCACTACCTCCTTGTCTTATTCAATCCACATTTCTAGTCCCACACTACCACCTCCCTGTCTTATTCACTCCATATCTCTAGTCCCTCTACTCACCCCCACCTGCTTTTCACATCTCTATTCTTTAACACATCTAATACCTTCTTTCTCTCTCTTTGTTCTCTCTCCACACTCCTTAGTCATCTTTGTACACTAAAGGTCAATCGCTCCCTTCTCTGTTGAAGCCCTAATG
Organism: Novumbra hubbsi; assembly: GCA_016801125.1. Lineage (NCBI taxonomy): Eukaryota > Metazoa > Chordata > Actinopteri > Esociformes > Umbridae > Novumbra > Novumbra hubbsi. The sequence continues at coordinate 22,303 of JACXGK010008385.1, forward strand.
GGACTGGATAAGTCTTCACAGGCAGACAGCTGACAGACAGACCTGCAGGCTGACATGCAGAGCAGACAGAATGGCAGACCGCAGACAGACTGGCAGGCAGGCAGACAAACAGAAAAGACAATAATCAGCAGACAGGCAGACAAACAAACACAAACAATAACAGACAGCAGGCAGAACAGGCAGACAGACTTACAGTACAAACATCAGACCGGCAGACATACAGAACAGATGGACAGGCATGCAGACAGGTAGGCTGAACAGACAGCAGAAAGACAGACAGGCAGGCAGACAAACAGAAACGATAGATAGACAGACAGGCATACAGACAGCAGACAGGCAGGC
>JACXGK010008386.1:0-12218 GCA_016801125.1 Novumbra hubbsi
GACTTCAACCAGCAGAGACACCGGCCAGAAGGGTAGTATTCCTGTTCATTTATCCCGTTTCTAATAGACTTCAACCAGCAGAGACACCGGCCAGAAGGGTAGTATTCCCAGCAGCCTCACTGTTTCCAGTTCTCTGTCTATAGCTCTGTGTTCTTGTCCTAAATTGCTCCCTGGTTTTTGGATAGTCTACTGTCTTTATACAGACCTCACCGTAGGGCTCGGGTCAAAAGGAGTGCACTTCATAGGGAACAGGGTGCCATTTTGTACGCATTATATTTCTCGCAATTCAGACAAGCTGGAACACACGTTGCTGAACTTGGACGGTTTGGTAGCCGTCACTAAATGACAGGACAGCAGAGAAAGTGAAAAGAGAGAGGGCTCACACATAACAGCAAATACTGATAAACGTAATGTCTAGTATATTCCCAGAGAGCACAGCAGGGGTACATAGAGTTAGATTTATTTGTTATCCTCTATGGGATTATATGGAACATCAATTTTTGTATTGCAAATCTATCTTCAGTTTGTTGGCTATTGTAAAAAAAAAAAGAAAATATGTATTTATTGAATCCGTTGAATTTATTAGAATGTAATGTAATGTAATGTACTGTAATGTACTGTAATGTAATGTAATGGAAGTGACAGGATGAGGGCTTGTCGTGTTTTAAATCCCAGCCGGCCCCTTATATTGTCCTCTGATTTGGACAAAGGGTCAAATATCCCATCCTTTGATCAGGGAGTCGTATTCATGTCTCTGTGACCTATGCCATATGGTGGCTGGGTTGCTGTGTGTGTGTGTGAGGTTGTGTGTGGTAGTGTGTGTGATGTGTGCATGTGTCCCTGAGGCTGACACGCCCACTCTCGGGCAGATATCAAAGGCCAGTATTTACAGTTATCTGTGCCCGGCGTTGCCACGGAAGTAATCAGCCAAGTTCAGGGGTCAGCGTTCCGAGCGCCAACAACACAACTGTCCAATGGCCTGACATCAAAGAGGTTGTAGTGATCCTCCGAATGGCTGTTGTTCTAACCTGAGAACCCTTCACATGATTATCAAGAGTGTGGAACGACACGGTAAGAGAGGGACGGTGGGTTGTGTGTGTATGAGAGACCTGGTGCATTGTGGGTGTGATAGGAGGAGCATGCTCTTGTCTAAGAACAGCACTCGGGGAGAGAGACTACCTTTGAATAATTAGAGCTGAGGACATCAAAGAGCAGGCATTGGTTCAGTCTGTTTAACCTCTCTCACTCAGAAACTGAGCAACAACAACAACAACAGCAACAACAGTGACAAAAAAAACATGCATTTATTCTGTCCTGTTGTTGTTGATGGCGAAACCCATAGCCACGTTAGACATAATGGAAAATATTTGAGGTCATCTTTTATTAACCAAGAACAGCTTTGATGTTCGACGTCTTTATTTGTTTTAGAAGAAGAAAGGGAGGAGAGGGCAGCATAGCATGCGAGCCCTCTCCTTTCAGCAGAAAGGACCAAATGAATGATAAAACCAAACCAGAGCTCCCCCATTCCACATAATCAATTAAACATCATTATCAGAGTTTTCAAACAGCCGACATCAAAGGGGAGGATCAAAGTGACAGCCGTTGGTTTGAGCACAAGCTCCTAACTGCTACTGAGAGTCCCTCAGCCTTCTACGCAACTCCAACAGCGTCTCTCCTAACCACAGCTCCCAACCAGTGACACCAAGTATCTACAAGAAAGGCTTTGGCCACAGCCCTTTTAAGTCACAATAAGGGACATGTAGTGTGTGTTAGTGTGAGTTAATGTGTGTTAGTGTGTGTTAACTTGAGTTAGTGTGTGTTAGGGTGTCCAAATATGTCAGTTGGATGCTTGTCTGCGCGAGAGAGTGGATACATCTTGGGCCAGTGAACGTCAGGGAGCGTGATGATTTCCAGTGTGTTCCATAGAAAGTTAAAAGCACTTATTGGGAGATCTTGAAATATTCAATTGAGTTTCCCGTGAACTTCTGGGGGCGGGGGAGAGGAATGATATGGCCGTTAGTGTAATAATGATGTAATGAGGCAGAAGAGGGAAAACATCTTTCCCAAGTCCTTCCAGCAACTTTGACTGCTCCCGAGAGCAACGTAAAACAGCTTTGTTATTCCACACCATGATACTACCAAACGGGTTTAATAATATTTAACCCGTCAATTTTTTTAACAAGTATTCTTCAATCAGCGACGAGCCTTTGGTATATTATGGTGGAGTAGACCTGTGGGCCCTGGAGAAGAGACACGTCGTTGTGTAGAGGGTGCCATTTGGAACAGAGTTCCATCAAAACGAACTAAACAGAAAGTTTGGTTTAATTAGGCCACAGCCATTTGGTTGGAAACAGTGTGTTATTTCTGTGACATTAAAGGTGAGCCGCATTTAAAGCCAGGAGATACACTCGACGTTGGAGGCAGAGGTGTGGAAACAAAGTCCCTTTTATTCCGCAGGTGGACATGAAACTGGAAAATAAATCAAGGCAAGGCTCCGGTACGTTTTGACCCAGCATTTGTGTACGAGAAAGTCCAAAGGAACATTCCAGTTATCAAAGGCCAAAGCCACAGACCTTTCCAAGCGTATGTTTTGCAACTGGACACTTCAAATGTTCAGCGACAGCATGAAAAGGCCTTCTTCATCTTTACCGTTGCTGAGAAGAAAATAAAACGTTCAGTGTCAAGTTGGCATCGCTTGTAGCCTTCAGGGTCAGTCGTGGACCCTCCATGCCGGTTCCACCTCTCCTGTTCTAGAATACCCTCCATGCCGGTTCCACCTCTCCTGTTCTAGAATACCCTCCATGCCGGTTCCACCTCTCCTGTTCTAGAATACCCTCCATGCCGGTTCCACCTCTCCTGTCCTAGAGTACCTCCATGCCGGTTCCACCTCTCCTGTTCTAGAGTCCCTCCATGCCGGTTCCACCTCTCCTCTTCTAGAGTACCTCCATGCCGGTTCCACCTCTCCTGTTCTAGAATACCCTCCATGCCGGTTCCACCTCTTCTGTTCTAGAGTACCTACATGCTGGTTCCATCTCTCCTGTTCTGGAGTACCTCCATGCCGGATCCACCTTTCCTAATCTAGAATACCCCTATGCCGGTTCCACCTCTTCTGTCCTAGAGTACCTCCATGCCGGATCCACCTCTCCTGTTCTAGCGTACCTCCATGCCGGTTCCACCTCTCCTGTTCTAGAGTACCTCCATGCCGGTTCCACCTCTCCTGTTCTAGAATTCCCTACATGCTGGTTCCACCTCTCCTGTTCTAGAATACCCTCCATGCCGGTTCCACCTCTCTTGTCCTAGAGTACCTCCATGCCAGTTCCACCTCTTCTGTCCTAGAGTACCTCCACGCCGGTTCCACCTCTCCTATTCTAGAATACCCTACATGCTGGTTCCACCTCTCCTTTTCTAGAATACCCTACATGCTGGTTCCACCTCTCCTGTTCTAGAATACCCTCCATGCTGGTTCCTCCTCTCCCCTTCTAGAATACCCACATGCTGGTTCCACCTCTCCTGTTCTAGAATACCCTCCAATGCCGGTTCCACCTCTCTTGTTCTAGAGTACCTCCGTGCCGTTTCCACCTCTTCTGTCCTAGAGTACCTCCACGCCGGATCCACCTTTCCTGTTCTAGAGTTCCTCCATGCCGGTTCCACCTCTCCTATTCTAGAATACCCTACATGCTGGTTCCACCTCTCCTTTTCTAGAATACCCTACATGCTGGTTCCACCTCTCCTGTTCTAGAGTACCTCCATGCTGGTTCCTCCTCTCCCCTTCTAGAATACCCCACATGCTGGTTTCACCTCTCCTGTTGTAAAATACCCTCCATGCCGGTTCCACCTCTCCTGTCCTAGAGTACCCTACATGCCAGTTCCATCTCATCTGTCCAAGAGTAACTCCATGGCGGTTCCACCTCTCCTGTTCTAGAGTACCTCCATGCCGGTTCCACCTCTCTTGTTCTAGAGTACCTCCATGCCGGTTCCACCTCTCCTCTTCTAGAGTACCTCCATGCCGGTTCCACCTCTCCTGTTCTCAAATACCATACATGCTGGTTCCACCTCTTCTGTTCTAGAATACCCTACATGCTTTAAGAAGTTGAACATTACCCAGGCCTACTTCAGGAAGTTGAACATTACCCAGGCCCACTTCAGAAAGTTGAACATTACCCAGGCCTACTTCAGAAAGTTGGACATTACCTAGGCCCACTTCAGGAAGTTGGTAATTACCCAGGCCTACTTCAGGAAGTTGAACAGTACCCAGGCCTAAATCAGGAAATTGAACATTACACAGGCCCACTTCCGGAAGTTGAACATTACCCAGGCCTACTTCAGGAAGTTGAACATTGAATGCATCACTTTTGCCAAATTAGGGGTGTCATCACTGACTTATCATATTTCAACATGAATAGAGCAAGCTAACATGATCATCGCAAACAACTGCACAGTATCTTTTCAACATAATACTTTCCTGACTGTTTTGTAAACTTTTGTGATGTAACAAACACACTCAAACACAAAATTCTACCAAGTGATACAACTAGAGTCTATTTGAACAGCGACGAAACCTGCTCAAAGAGAGGACTCCAGTATGATTCACACATACTCTTAACAACAACTGTATGTATACTGTATGCCAGCTACCCCCAGTGAAAACATTGATTGGAGAGAAAGAGCAGATCTGATCTCTTCTTTCAAAACAACACAACGCCTCCGACAGCTGGGCCCAAGCACCCGGCGGAGAACAGAAGGAGGGCTTTGAAGAACTTGACCTTCTGGAACAATAAAACGCCATCATCAAACGCCCTCCTGAGACAGGCCGCTGACCCCGAGATTAGACTGTCCGCTGGAGATGATTCATATGAAATGTAGGGAGCAGCGTTTGTGAGTAGCGGCATTTGTGAGTGTGTGTATGTGTTAGTGGAGAGTGAGGACGATGGGAAGCAGAGTGAAATACTGTATGATCTGGATCCATTCAAGTCCAAAACAGTCACAACACCAACTTATAAAAGCCAAAAGCATTTACTATGCTGAACATGGTTGGCCTACCCAGGAATGTCAGGAATTAGATGGTATAATTTCAACATTCTTCCACCCTGAATCCAACACACTACTCATCTTTGATTCAACCCACAGCTTCATGTTTTCACTCTTCATCACTACCCTTCGGAACCATGACAAAGAATTCCAGATCACAGAATCACGGACATGTTCATAAAAACACTCATGCCATGAACTTGGCTCACTAGACCAGTGGCGTCAAGATAGAACGCATCACAACGCTGTATCAACGTATTCCGCATAACATAATGCTATACACAGTAAATCCTATTTTCTGTGGTAATCACAAGAAACAACTGTTGTTGCTGGTTGAGGTATCGGAAGGTTAAGTGCATGTGGAGACTGAATGGTTCTTAGGGGGGTTAGTGTGTGAAGTTGAGCTTTTAACATTGGTTCCTCAGACCCACTGGTTTAGTAAGAGTACGGTGCCCGTCAACTCCAGTCCCACACGGTCCATACTTAGTACATCTGTTTGACACTGTCAATGGCGACAGTCCTAATTCTTTTTTTCAGAGTCTGCCACATGACCACTGACCTTACTTATCCTTGCCCATCTCCCGTTAGACAAACATGGGGAAGCCAGACACAGCATGTTCAAATGTAGGCACACACACATCCGTCTGCAATATGGACCCCTCTCTCTCTTTGGCCCCAAGGTCAAGGCCAGACCGAATCCCCTCTCCCTTTGATAGCAACATGAAGAACTTCAGCCATTTTCCACCTCTCAAATCTGACAGGTGCACAGTTGACAATGTGTGTTGTCACTGACATTATTTATCATGTTAAATAGAGTGTAAAATTGATAGAACATTTCCACCATCAAAACAAATTAAGCGAGGACAACCTTTTGTAAACGTCCAGTGCACACGGTCGGTCACTTTTGAAGTACTACATCGGTTCATTCATTCATTTAGTATTGCAAAGCTCTAACAAAATCAAATGTCATTCTGACATCCCTATCTGAGGTACAATTAATAATTGTGTAGCATTGAACCACATTGTTTTAGAAGCCATCAGTGCTGACTGCGTCCTCTCGCCCCTCCATGACTTCGGCAGCTCCCTGGCCTCCCTTCGTCCACATGTGCACCTTTACAGGGCACCCCACGAGTCGTGTTGACAGGCTGAATTCGAGGTTGAGTAGGGGTCGAAGATCAAGCACTTCCTGCTGACATCAAAAGCCTGTCCAAGCACACCTTGCTCTTCGTATCTGTTGTCCACTGCCCAGCCTCTGCCCCCCCCAGCCATCTGTGCCTCCACAATCTGGGCTACGTCGGCTCAGCCTAAACAAAAGCCATGTGTTAATTACCTTTGAAGGAGTAATGACTTCAGGGCCGTGGTCGGCCGATCTCCATTAGGGTTACAAAGCCACGAGAGCCAAAAACAGGTTCTGCATCCGACGTGATGCAGTTGTCCTCTGTCTCCCTCTCTCTCCACACCTCTACATGTCTCTCTATCTCCTAGCGAGGGCCTTTTCCTCTCTGTGAGCTAGGCCTGCCCCTATACTTGTCTGGAATGGTGGTGTGCTTTCATTTTAGAGGAATAACGCTACAGGCCTTCGTTCAAGGTCATACACAAGTTCAGTCAAATCAATCTCTATTTTGATGGCCAGTCTTGCATTCTAAGATGTTTCTATACAAATAGCTTGAGATAAGAAAGGGATGAGAATGAACAAATAAGAAACAAATTTAAAATGACCTATTGAAAAGCAAAGCAGATTCATTCTGTGGATATTTAGTTTTTTAATGTGTCAGTAGTTTCTAAGACCCTAAAACTTCTCCAAGGTCGGTTGCAAACCTGTGAGAAAGAGGCTTCACCGAAGGTCTTGGCTCAGAAAAACCAGTGCTAGAGGATGTGAGGGACCATCGGGAAACATATCTTGAAAACATGTACATTTTTTATTTGGGTGAAATTAAGCCATTTCATGATCAATTCTAAAGCTCACAGGCAGGTAATGAAGGTACTTGAAAACATGGTAGGTTTTTTATGTTCTCTCCTGCTGGTCATACTTAGTGCTAAAACAGATTCATTAATTCAATGTGTCCCAACTAAAACAAATATTCCTATTTTGACTTGTTTACTAACATAATTTACAAAATAAAATGATACTTGTACAACCCATTTTTAATGAATGTAGTCACCATGAGTTATGGGTAAGCATTTCATGAGCATGTGTAAGTTATTTTATTGGTTCCCTGATTATTTCATATATTGACCCCAACCCTGGAAAACATATTTGCACCAATTTAACTATTACCGAGATCTGGAATACCCAAGAAACTAACATTGTTATTGGATGTATGTGGTCTGGTCTTCATCTCTATCATTTCCTGTAAACATGACCCTCACTTAAACTTTACTGTAAGAGGGACCTGTTTGTTTGGAAACGTCCAAAGGGAACCCTTATTTTGTTTTCCAGGTGCTCTCAGTGATAAAAGCCAGATATTGAAAATGTGAAGAGATTCCTGTAGCAATCTAACAGTTAGTCATTGCATAACAAATGGATGTGGTTTGATGTTGGCCACTCTTATGAGTAAAGCCTGAGTAACACCCATCTGCCCACAAACAACCATCTCCTTCCTGCCGCAGGACAAAAAGGAAGTGGGAGCTGTTTAATTTCTGAACAGATCCATCACCTTGTTTTGAGCATGTGTTTTCAGCAGGCAACCACAGGTGACTTTAAGAGAGGAGTTAAGATCTTTTCAGGAAGGCACAATCCACAAGGACCAGAAGTAGCTTTACTCACACAGAGAGCAGAGAAGTGCCACAGCAGATCATAGCGTTATGTTTTTGGGGGGTTTTGTTTTAATGTAAGATACCTTACGACTGCTGAAGCATAGTAAAAACAAATTATATTATATGGTTTTTAAATGTAATATATTCTATTCTAAGCTGGAAACCAGATGTTACGGAGGTTGTTCAGTAAAACGTGCTCATGTGATGAAAAGCTTTTCCTCAGACTGGTTAGAGTATTGTTCTAAACTTCTTAGAAGGACTCCCAGTGCTTGTTGCTGTTCGTCCTTGCATTTGCTCTAGATTTTGTTATAAATATGTTGTGGTGTTTTTCTTAAATGTTATGCGGATAATCAAGTACAGAACCAAAATATGCAGATAAAATGTAGATGTCCAGTACAAAGACAACACCGCCTACTGACGACAAGCAGTCATAAATCTGCAACTCATTTGAGTGTAAGTTGCACTGTTCACAGTGTTTTATTCAGCTGGCATCAACACACAAAACATTGTGACCGACAATGAAAGATCTCTTCTTTTCCCTTCCCCCTCCTCATGTTTATTATCTTCCACAGCTTCAGAGTCCACGTCAGTGTTTGCCTCCTTTCTCCATTTCCTCCCTAACTACAGGTCAGGATAAGCAAACACAGCCACTCTAAACCAGACCTCCTCCTCAGCTGTTTCACTGATAGAAATCAGTAGCCGTCACAGACTCCAGCTAGTCGATGGTCGGAGGTCCTAGGCCACACACACAGGTCGAACCATCCAGCCCAGACGTCACCCAGACGTACAGGGACGTCCAGTCACAGGGGACCCTTTGAGATGTGGGGGGAGAGGGAACCGTGGTGGTGGTGGCTCCGTTTGGCTCAGCGCCTCCAGTGGTCCGAGCGACTGCCTCTCCACATAGGAGAAAACAGACGGGACATTCAGGCCTGTGAGGAGGCCGGACGGAGAGGGAACACGACACGCTTGGCTGGGCCTTGAACACCAGGTTATGAATATCCACCTCAAACAGCAATTTCCTTTAAAAACAAACAGTTCAGATACCTTTTAATTTATCACAGCCCTATCCGGGACACAGTAGAGGGAATCTAGCAGAAGCTTTGAAGGACAACGTGAGGCAAAAAAAATATTCAAACACCACATCGTTCTCAAGTAAAATGAAATTGTTTGTGCATTTTACCATAACTGTTGTCACGGTTTGTTTTTGTGCGGTTGGAGTAAAAACTTTTTTGCATCTCTCCCTTTTAAAGTTTATCATTCCTATTTGTTGATCTTATTTCAAATGATACATTTTTGGATGGAAGCAGTAAGCAATGACACTTCTGTAAGCAATTATCTTATTTATCTGTAAAAAAAAAAATAGGCCTAAGCATCAAATGCTGTGGTGTGATTGTGTATTAAGTAGATACAGAGTTAAAAGTGTGTTTGTTATTTCAAGCACAAAAGCCTTTTAAAGAGGTAATCTGCATTCCAAGACTTGCAAAAGTGGACATCCTACAACTAGTTTCCTTCCACTCAGATATGGAGGTACAATCTTACTGTTCATGAGACCAGAATGATAGTTTTATCATTGTTTAACCATGTTTTAATCCCATATAGTATTTTGTCTACAGCCATGTCCAAAGGTTTTCAAAATGACACAAGTATTTGTTTACACAAAGTTTGCTGTCAGATGTTACTGGTATAAATATAATTATTCGCATTTAATGAGTGTCAAAGGATATTATTGTTTATTACATTAAATACATGCGATGAGTCAATATTTGCAGTGTTGATCCTTCTTCTTCAAGACCTCTGCTATTCGCCCTGGCATGCTGTCAATTAACTTCTGGGCCACATCCTGACTGATGGCAGCCCATTCTTGCATAATCAATGCTTGGAGTTTGTCAGAATCTGTGGGTTATTGTTTGTCCACCCGCCTTTTGAGGATTGACCACAAGTTCTCAATGGGATTAAGGTCTGAGTAGTTTCCTTACTAGATGTTTTTTGGACTAAAAAGGAGCAGAACCATCTGGCTTGTTATTAGTGCACAGTTCAAAAGTCAGCATCCGTGATGGTATGGGGGTGCATTAGTGCACATGGTATGGGTGACTTGCACATCTGTGAAGGCACCATTAAAGCTGCTTTCGGAGCAACATATGCTGCTATCCAGATTACATATTTTCCTTGCTTATTTCAGCAAGACAATGCCAAACCATTCGGAATGGATTACAACAGCATGGCTCCCTAGTAAAAGAGTCTGGTTGCAAAACTGGCACCCAATGGAAAACATTTGGCACATTATGAAACAAATAATATGACAAAGGAGACCCTGAACAATTGAGCAGCTGAAATCCTTTATCTAGTAAGAATGGGAAAACATTTCACTTTCAAAACTACAACAATTGGTCTCATTTCCTAAATGCTTACAGAGTATGAAAATCCTTGTGAAATTCCTGGTATGTGTAAACCTAAGTGGCATTAAAGCTGATTCTTGGGGGGTATTGCTAAAAGAATAGGTGATGAAACAGTGGTAAACTGGCCCCTCTCCCAACTATCTCCCCAACTCTCTCTCCCAATTGTTGATGCCTGCAACAATCAATGTTGCAGGCATCAAATTCAAAAGACAATAACATTTCTCAGTTTCAACATTTGATATGTAGTGTTTTTACTTTTTTAAATGAAATATAGGGATACATGATTTGCACATCTTTGCATTCTTTTTTTATTCAAATGCCTTTATAAACTAAGTGATTGCTGTGATGAACTCTTTAAGGCAATCAGATGAGTCCTTGAACATGTCCGGTCTTGTGTCCGGTTTAGTCTTGTGTCCGGTTTAGTCTTGTGCCCGGTTAAGTCTTGTGTCCGGTTTAGTTTTGTGTCCGGTTTAGTCTTGTGTCCGGTTAAGTCTTGTGTCCGGTTAAGTCTTGTGTCCGGTTAAGTCTTGTGTCCGGTTTAGTCTTGTGTCCGGTTTAGTCTTGTGTGAGGTTTAGTCTTGTGTCCGGTTAAGTCTTGTGTTCGGTTAAGTCTTGTGTCCGGTTTAGTCTTGTGTCAGGTTTAGTCTTGTGTCCGGTTAAGTCTTGTGTCCGGTTAAGTCTTGTGTCCGGTTAAGTTTTGTGTCCGTTTTAGTCTTGTGTCCGGTTAAGTCTTGTGTCCGGTTAAGTCTTGTGTCCGGTTTAGTTTTGTGTCCGGTTAAGTTTTGCATCCGGTTTAGTCTTGCGTCCGGATAAGTCTTGTGTCCGGTTAAGTCTTGTGTCCGGTTAAGTCTTGTGTCCGGTTAAGTCTTGTGTCTGGTTAAGTCTTGTGTCCGGTTGTTGTGTCCCCCCATTTGTGTTATTTTCCATCTATAAACGGATTTACTTTATCATCTCTAAATGGATACATTAATTATGTGAGAAACATATCAATTTCAGTATAGGCAAAATCCTATTTTTGTAAACGGTAACGTTACTGTAATATTGCCCTTATGTCATATTTCCCTGCTTCCACTTGCTCCACTTCTGATCTCGTTTGAGAAGGGACTATGCTGTATAAACTTAACCCACCCATGTTTGTATGTTTCACTCCCCCTCACTTCCCACCTCTGAGGACCGATGCACTATTTCATTTCTAGACACACCAAGGGGGCCGAGGAGGGAAGGGATGCTCCTTCGGAGAGAAGATTCCCAGGCCTGGAAGAGTCCGTGGAAAGAAGTCAGGTAGCCAAGTGATGTCATCCTGATGAAAGGCAGACTGTCAGACAGTTGGCTGGGACAGGACCACTCTGGCATGGGACGCTAGAGAATCTGCCCAAGCAAAATATGACATCAAAGCACGTGCCTTCCTTGATCACCATGTCCTTCTTCACACTGAACTATCCCACTAACGTAGGTTTGTATTATTTGTTGAATCCATTGTGGGAAGCGTTTGTATCAGGGTCAGTTCTGGGGAAATTCTAGGACTGCACTATGTAATTTAGACTCTTAACCTTCTGGAAAACCTTTCATGAAGGGGTGCACTGTACGAGTATAAAAACAGGAACATGGTTAAGATCCGCTTATTTAGGCCATCTGCCACCCTGACATGTCAAAATAGTGTTAGATTTGAGTGTTTTTACTGTCTATTGGTACTATCATCACGGTAACATTGCGTTTCCAAAACAGACATCTCTATGGAGAAGGTCTGTGTGCTAAATAGCGCACTATTCCAAATAAAGGACCCATGTTTTTGTTAACAGAGCCCTGGCCAAATGCAGGGAACCAGGTAGGGATTAGAGTGCCTTTGGGGAGGCACAAGGGAACGAGGGTAGCCTCCTGTCATGTAATAACAGCGTGTCCTGAATGATAATTGGTTTCCACTCCCGCCCCTATCCACTCCTACTGGCGGAGAGGGTATCCCAGGGGCTTCCGGTGATTCAGGCTCCAAGCGTGTGGTGTAGTGGAAACTTCTGGTGGTGTAGTGGAAACTCCTGGTGG
>JACXGK010008386.1:12318-22640 GCA_016801125.1 Novumbra hubbsi
GAAAACTCCTGGGGGGGGGGGGGGGGGGGGGTGCGGGACAGGGGATGTGGTGAGGGCGATTCCGGTACTCACGCATTGGTATTCAACACGCACATAAACACGTGTTCAGGTGTGCACGTGGCATGCAAATGACACGCCCCCTCACCCTCCAGGTGCACACACACACACACACATATTTATCAGTCCTCCTTGGGGACAGAGAAACAGCAGCGCTGTAGAGGGCTTAGCATTGCTGTGTGCGTTACAAGTGGATCGGCATGCCGTCAAACTATACAATTCACACCACAGCTAAAATACCAAACGTGTCAAAAATGTTTACTGTAAAAGAACAGGAGAGCGAACGAAAACAAATCTGCAGGGACACATTGAGTTAGATTAACCAGAGAATCAGAGTGAGCCATCAGCAAAAAGGACATCAGTGAAGCTAAATCCTAGCCACCACAATGAACTCTATTAACGTAAAAAAAAATCAACAGTGTGCATTGGCAGAAAATTCCACCTAATGCACTTTTCTGGCACGCAACTTGTCAAGGGAGCTGTTAGGTCTCAGTAGGAAGACCCAGCAGATCCTGTGTGAAGGGTTTCTGTCCTCTCTTGAAATTCTTTGTTTTTATCGAACAGGCCTGGGCATCATCTGAAACCAATATAAAGGCTCATCTTACAAAATGGGAGCCTGTTGGACAGATGTCTCCAGCCTCTCCCCTGACCCTCTTACTTTCTATTGAAGTCCACATCCTAGATGGCACCTCTAGACTCCAGTCAGGATCAAGGTTGTTGACTAATTCAGAGGGTAAGACAGAGAACATGTGGTGAGAGGACACATGAAAGGGGCTCCACAATATGTTGACATACAAAACTCTCTACATGTTGTTTTTTTGTTTTATTTGAGTTTTAACAGCGGTTCAAATTTAACATTGAGTTGAGAGGAATTGTTGGAAGACATTACAATGTTTTGATGAAGCAATAGGGTTTCAGCTAATAAACCATTCTTGCAGAACGCTACAAACAGAAAAGATTTCAACAATGGTATATTGGCTACCACAAAGACTTTTATTCTCAAGTTTAGTGATTGGGTGCCAGATGACTCTTCCAGACGTAAGGGATGCACTGGATGCACTTGAATGCACTTTAATACTGTTCATCAGATTAAAGTGTATTGAAGTGTTGTGGAATACCTTGGTGCTTTCGCTGCATTTCCAGTCTTCAACTTTTCTCTAAATGTCTTTCCAAATTATAACATTTCTAACAGATATATATCAATAAAATGTGCATTATATGTTATTGTATTAATGTTTACTATTTATTCTAATGTTATATATATAAATATGTATATGTATATATATATATATATATATATATATATATGTATACATATATATGTCTGGCAAATAAACACTTCCCAGATGAGTAGTTTACAAATCATTCTCAGGTGGAATGAAGCCTTTCAAACATAACTGTAATGACATCACACCTGCTTCACTAACTTAACAGTGGTCATTTCATTAAGTGTCACATATAAAGTAATGGTAATTTTAAAGATATGCAAAGGTTTTTCCTTTCATGACCACAATTTGAATATATAAAATGCATTGAAAGCAAACAATTCAAACAGGCATACACTTTAAGCTGTTTTACAGTATTGAAAGAAAAGCCCTGAAATGCAAGCCAAATGAGAAATTAAGTCAAAATTATGTTATTATCCACAAAGTCTAAGAATGTTTAATACATTTTCCAACTAATTCATAACACTTTAGTAGTAGTTACCTGATTTCCGTTTCCAAATATATTTCTGGGTTTGATCAGATTTCCACACTTTGTGCCATAAGACCACGAAATCAGAAGTTAGACGTGTGACTGTGACCTCCAGGAGGTTTTAGTAGGTATCCAAATCTCTAAACATCCAAACCAGATATCAGAGAAACCGTATCAGGCTGGTAACTAACAGCTAATCAACTACGAGGGGAGAAAACCGAGAAGGGTGCCACTTTAAAGGAATTTCAAGAACCATTATAAGAAATACAAAGGCTTTATAGATGGCAATCTTTTCTTTGTTCTTGGAAGGAGGACCTCCACCTGTTTCTGATGATGTGAGCCTCAGCCTGTCCCTTTCAACAGCCTGATCCCTTCTAATCTCTTTGATGTAACCTGACCTAACAGTTCCAACTTGCAGGATTTGACGATCGCCAATGGACGCCGGACAACAGCCTGTGCAAATCAAAACTTACAGGCGACAATGGGGAGGGTGACGGGTGTGAGGGGCGGGAGCCTGGTAACGGCCCAAACAGCGCACGCTCGCGCCATGAAGAGCTCCACTGCGCTCACATTGCTGCAATGCTTCTTAACTCAACAAGAACTGAAAGGCTGAGCGGGCAGGCGTTTGAGTCGCATGACGGGCTCTGCCAGCCCAGAGTTAAACAATAAAACCTGTGGGTCGGTGGAGGGCACATGCAACTGATCGGAGATGAAAGGCTGGGCTTCAACTTCCATGGGATGGCTGTATTCGGGGGGGGGGGGGGTCGAGGGCCAACAAGGGGTTACAGGAACACTTCTAAGGGACTTAGGGTTACCCTGCCATTGGAACACTAGTGTCATTTTCAAATGTCCTACTTCTATTACGCTGTGTAAACATTTTTTGGGGTTAGTGAGGGTTATTTTCAAATTGGTAAGGCCTCAAAATTGCAGAAACTTTTATGACAAGGACAGTAATATTTTAATATTCTCCTATTTGTCGGAATATTCCAGATTGATTTAGGGCTGAGTAAACTTGGAGTAACTTCTAGAACTTTCTAGAACCTTTAAGTGATATTAATAGTTGCATAAAGTCAGGGGCAGTAGGACAACTAGTTCAATGTAGTTCCTTAAAGTATGATGAGTATGACCGAGAGGTCATAGGAGACTTCAAAATTGTATCCTGATGTGTCTCTGAACGTTTTACCAAGTTTGCCTGCTATCTTTGCCTTTGGGACAACAAGGACACCAAGGCACACTACTACAGGTGGGACTGACCAGGGCAGACCCAGGTCTCTGTGTGGAGGTACAACATCAAGTGGGTGGGACTGACCAGGGCAGACCCAGGTCTCTGTGTGGAGGTACAACATCAAGTGGGTGGGACTGACCAGGGCAGACCCAGGTCTCTGTGTGGAGGTACAACATCAAGTGGGTGGGACTGACCAGGGCAGACCCAGGTCTCTGTGTGGAGGTACAACATCAAGTGGGTGGACCTCCGGAAAGAGCTGATGCCCACACTACACATCACATTGAGCCTTATGAAACAAGGGCTCTAGATAAGGAGCAGCCTTCGAAATACCTTCAAGACTTCTTCCCTAAACTGTCTTTGTCGGACCACGGATGAAGATGATCCTGTATCGCAATGAATTCCCCAAGAAGCTAACTAGCAAGGATGACCTGCTTTGAACAGCTTTGTTTGCATTTGTTCATGAGCAATCAAAACATCAAAACTGATGTGGAGCTGGTTGAGACTCTGGTAAAGAACTATGTCACAATGGCCGGTAGAAGGTCCCTCAAAGTCCACATCCTAGATTCTCATTTTGATACATTCAAGAAGAACATGGGAGTGGAGGAGCAAGGCGGGCGCTTCCACCAGGATGTACTGCACTTTGAACGCTGCTACCAAGGACAGTATAACAAAAACATTATGGGGTGAATTTGTGAAAATGATTTACAGTGTAAATATATAATATCTTGAAATCCCTTCTCAGTCTTGATGGCTTTTCCACAGTTCCCAATCCTAGTACACTTTGTAAGTTAGCTCCACTTGGTAAATGGACAAACCGACATTATAAAAAGATACTTTTTATTCTCAGTTGCTCACCCAGTATGCATGACACAAGAGTAAAACACCTGATACCCTATAACAGTGCCGGCTTGTCACAAGGCCTAAAGATCCACCATCCAGGCCCTTTGCTTTGCTGTTGTGCATCACAGTCCATCTGTGAGTGATTTAAGGGGTTACATTTTCAGGGATGATGTGTAATAAAGCTCAGGAGGTATGGGTCAAAGTGACTAGACTCGATCTGTGCCCCTATCCTTTCCATAGGCTAGCAACACATGTTTCAATCTACACAAGCATCCGTTTGAAGTTGCCCAATGAATACCATCAGTCGTGCCGGTGTGTATGACTTCATATCCAGGTATCCTGCAAACAAAAAGCAGTCATTAGGAATGTTTCTGGAATGTCAAGAGGATATGAAGGTCCAGACATGATGTTGGAGTCCCTTTTTGGTTTTGTCTATTTGCTCTCCCTAAGAATCTATTTAGCAATTTCTATGTGGTATGTTTTCGTAGAGTTTTCTGTTGGTTTTGTGTAATTAGTGATCTATACACGAACTCCTCAAGGATGATTTAAAAACTCTTCTCTTATATTTGATTGAATATAGAAGCCTGTCAATCAATTCATCAAATGTATTTCATAAAGCTCTTCTTACAATGGCAGTTGTCAAAGTGCTTTTACAAAACACCCAGCCTGAAACTCGAAAGAGCGAGCAATAACATGGTTTGGTGCACAGGGTTTTGGAAAATTTTTCATAAAGGCCCCACACAGGAAGAAAGTTCTCTGAGTGGTGGCTAGTCCTGAGGGGTGGCTAGTCCTGAGGGGTGGCTAGTCCTGAGGGGTGGCTAGTCCTGAGGGGTGGCTAGTCCTGAGGGGTGGCTAGTCCTGAGGGGTGGCTAGTCCTGAGGGGGGGCTAGTCCTGAGGGGCGGCTAGTCCTGAGGGGCGGCTAGTCCTGAGGGGTGAATAGCCCTGAGGGGTGGCTAGTCCTGAGGGGGGGCTAGTCCTGAGGGGGGGCTAGTCCTGAGGGGGGGCTAGTCCTGAGGGGCGGCTAGTCCGGGAACTTTGGTCAGGGACAACTACATGTCTTTCAGGCATTTTATACATGAGGTCGGGTCCATTGGTCCATTGGCCCTCTGAAGTTTAAATGAAGCAGGACCCAATTTAGAACATTTAGAGACCTAATTTCTCAGATTTACAATGAAGAAGCGCCATGAAACATCATTTTATGACTTCTTTTTTAACTTTCACAAACAAAAAACAAAAGAGAGGATAACTGTGCACTGCGGAACACAGCATAAATGGGATCCCCAATTAGAGGCAACGATTCACAGCTGCCTCTAATTGGGGAGAACAGAAACACGGGCATAGAGGCACCTCTAATGCCAGGCCCTCACTGTGACCTCCTGGCGCATCGAGAGGCGTCTAGACAACCCCAGCCAGGACCTGGCAGGGAGCAGGTTTCCTTGTTGCAAGTTTGCGAGGTGCAACTGTATCTAAGGTATTACACAGTGTGAAGTTTAGATCCTCGATTACTTTATAAACAGATTACTTTATGAACAGATTTATTTACTTTATCATTGATAAGCGAGCCTGCAAGAGTATCAAGAAATGTTTTTTTAATCAGAGAATTTATTTAAAAGTCATTGTTTGGAGTGCAAGTGAGTTATGTATAATGATGAGGTTTTTACATGGAACCCAAAAGTGTCCTGGGAACCGAAAAGGATACTCCTATAGAGACAGCCGAAGAACCTTTTTGGAAACCTGTTTGTCTATATGTGTACTACGAACCAAAAAATTCAGCAGGTGTTCAAGATAAAATATGTATAATATTGAATGACACAATTTAATTTCAGCAACTCCTACAAGCAAGTTAGTTCTGATTTGGAGAATCTTGTAAGGAAAGTATGTTATTGCGCCTGAATGGGGAAGTGATACACTCTCTGCCTTGCCGGTAGTCGCATCATTCAAGGCAAGAACATCATTCAAGCAGGAAGACCAACTATCAAATGAGTGGCTGGCTTGGCCACCATTGAGCTCAATCAATCTAGAAGTTTGCCTTCCGGCACATGAGGAATCATCTGAGACTTCTGGTTGAGCGAGCGGCGTGATGTTCTTCAGACCATATACACTGTACAGTGATCAACCATAACATTATGACCACGATTCTGTAGGTCCCCCATTCCCTGCCAAAACATCCCTGACCCATCGATGCATGGACTCCGCTAGACCTTTAAAAGATATGCTGTGTTATCTGGCTCAAGATGTTAGCAGCAGATCCTTTAAGTCCATTAAGTTGCGAGGTGGGGCCTTCATGGATCACACTTGTTTGTCCAGCACATCCCAGAGATGCACGATTGGAATGAGATCTAGGGAATTTGGAGGCCAAGTTAACACCTTGAACCCGTTGTTGTGTTCCTCAAAACATTCCTGAACCATTTTTGCTTAGTGGCAGAGCGCATTATTCTGCTGAAGAGGCTAATGCTTTTAGGGAATACTGTTTCCATGAGAGGGTGTACATGGTCTGCAACAATTCTGAGGTATCAAAGCTACAACCAAAGCAATATATGGTATATGTCAAAGTAACATCCACATGAATGGCAGGACCCAAGGTTTCCCAGCTGAACATTGCCTAAAGCATCACACTGCCTCCGCTGGCTTGCCTTCTTCCCATAGTGCATCCTGGTACCATGTGTTCTCCAGATAAACAACTCACAAGGCCATCCATGTGATGTAAAAGAAACGGATTCATCAGACCAGACCTTGTTTAACAAGAAGGCAGAGCTCCATTTGACTGCCAGATACTGAAGTAAGATTCATCAGTCCAAAGCACCCATTTCCACAGCTAACATGAGTCCAGTAGCGGCATGTTTTAAATCATTGTTGCTCCTAGAGGCTTCCACTTCACAGTAATAGACTGACCTGGGCAGAAATGTAATGAAAGTTTTTTTGGCAAAAGTGGAATCCTATAACAGTACCATGTTTAAAGTCACTGATTCATTAGGCCCTTAAGCACAAATTGAAAATCAAAAATGTTTATGAAAAAGAAAATAAAGAAAGTATACATATGATGTTTTTGGAGCCTTTGTTGGTGTTTTTTGCTTGATCTGAATCTTTTCAACGATGCACAGAAAATATTATCCAAAACTTTCTTTTCCAATCTTTCCTTTATTTGTTTGAAAAATATTTAAACATTGAAATTGTTGTTAAAGTCTCATATTTAACAATGCATGGCATGTTGAATTGGTTTTAAAGGACATATTTGTAAGTTCAGCCCTCTAGGATTTCAAAGGGGAATACCAGAACCAATGTGTTTATGAATATATATAGCCTTCTAAGTAAAGAAATAACTGCTAGCTTTAAAATACACCTAACTTAAATCAAGTTATCCTGTCAGGTATTTATTGTACATATACCAAGCAAATACCCAATGTTTGTATGAGTGTATTAAGTTAATAAAGCCGCCTTACAGATTTCTAGGTTTATTATAAGAAACAAACTCAATAACAACTAGATATTTTAAGATTCTTTCTAAGGTCTATCAGGTGGTTTGGAATTCCCATGTTTATAGCTAATCCTGCTTATATAACTATAATAGAGCAAACAAACAAACAAATGTCTAGGTAAGTAATGGCCAATAGCGATATTTGGGAAGCTTACTAGCTATGTTGTTATATTGTTACTTAGATGATATATAGCTTAGCTGTAGAGAAAATATTGTTAATAATTTGGTTGTGGGTAAAATGTTAAACAACCCAGACACAGTTTTCCTTCTGAACTGAGCAGTAGGACAGGTAAAAAAAACCTTAGCAATATCACCATGATGGTATTTGATTTTAAAACAATATAATTAAATTGCTGTGATTGTTACACGTTTTATCTTATATGCAACAAGACATTTTCGGAAAAAAAACATCCATCCCTAAAACAGTTAACAATAACAGGTATTCTGATTGCAAATGTTTAAACCTCTAACAACTAAGAAGATTCAATATACTCTTACATTCTTCATTAGAAGGTTCTGCAAATGTTTATAAAGTAAATGTTGATGTATGTAAATTGATAATAAATGTTCATAATCTAAATAAGATATCTTTTGAGGAGTTAAACTGCATATGTTTGTAACTAATTTGTAAACCGTCCTTGGTACATACATTTTAACATTTACTTTAGACAGTTGTACATTTTTTAAGTAAATTATTTGAAAAGATCATTGCTATAATGCAGTTATCATTGGTATAACTGCTATATCAAAGGGGTAGACAACTTTTCTGTTACAGCTATGCGGATCTACATTATTCAACTATAATTTTATCCTGGACGATAAGTGATAAAAAGTTTGGGTACCATTCTCTCTCAAGTAAAGCTGCTTTTCTACAAGATGTTACTAACATTATTCTAAAACAACGAGTGACATATTTTCATAAAAAGATATTTGTATACATTTATTTATATCAATCAATCAAATGTATTTATAAAGCCCTTATTACAACAGCAGTTGTCACAAAGTGCTTTTACAAAAACACCCAGCCTAAAACCCTAGTGAGCACGCAACAACAGGATTGAAGCACCGTAGCTAGGAAAAACTCCCTATGGGGGCCGGATTGTAGGAAGAAACCCAGAGAGGAACCAGGCTCAAAGGGGTGGCCATACCTCTTGTGGCTGTGCAGGGTGATGCTTAAGAATACTGCTAATAATTAATAAATTCACATGAGCTGTGTCCAGAGTCTAAAATGCCTGATCTAGATGACAAGCATGATCAGATTGGCAGGACAGGAACAGTCCAGGGTGGAATGATTAGGGGTTCAGCCTGGTGGCAGCCAGAATCGTCAGGATCATCTTGGTTGGGAGGGGGGGTCAGCAGAGTGGCAGCTGGAATCGTCAGGTATCTGCTTGTTCTGCAGCAAAACCAGGAGGGCTCGGGACAAGGTCTTCTGGGCCTGGTACTCCACAGGTGTAGGCTGAGACCTCACGTCCTTCTAAGTTGAACCGCAACAGGAGACAAGGAGAGTTGTTAAAGAGTGCATTTCTTAGAGTTAAGGAGGAGAACATAGAGTTATGGAGGAGAACTAGCTCTGCTCCCCCGGCACAATAATATAGCAGCATAAAAAC
Organism: Novumbra hubbsi; assembly: GCA_016801125.1. Taxonomy (NCBI): domain Eukaryota; kingdom Metazoa; phylum Chordata; class Actinopteri; order Esociformes; family Umbridae; genus Novumbra; species Novumbra hubbsi. The sequence continues at coordinate 21,219 of JACXGK010008386.1, forward strand.
TTTTGTCTGAGACAGGGGCATCCAGTGACACTGTGGCCCTATCCAAGGGAGGCCTCGGAAAGGACCCAACAGAAAAGAAATCAATCAACCCACATTGCCAGGCATCAGCCAAAGGGACATTGACTAACCGCAACCTCCCTATATGAGGGCCGAGTATTGCCAGCTGAGTTCATTTTAATTGCTCGAGGGGCGCAAAGGACAGACAGCAGCAAGCCAGTGACTCCGCCCTCAAGTGGCATTGGAGAGCAGGTATCCCAGTGGAGATGAGAGCCCACCTAGCAAGACAGCAAGGGTGGACAGTATCGAGCCATTCCGGTCACCTTCAACCCCTGGGCCAGGCTACCCTAGTCAAAAACCATGCTGAAAAGATGCGTCTTTAGTAGACACTTAAAAATTGCCACAGAGTCTGCATTTCTAACCGTAATTGGCAGATTATTTCACAGTAGCGGAGCTCTATGTGAGAAAGCCCTGCCTCCGGCTGTTTGTTTACAAATTCTAGGTACGACCAGAAGGCCTGCATCTTGCGATCTTAAGTTACGTGTAGGTATATATGGCTGGATCATTTTAGAGAGATATGCAGGAGCAAGTCCGTGTGCTGCTTTATAGGTCAACAATAAAACCTTAAAATCAGCCCTAGCCTTGACAGGCTGCCAATGTAGAGAAGCTAATACTGGAGTAATGTGCTAAATTTTATTCAACACTAACTGAAGTTTGTTCATTGATTTGTCAGGGTAACCGGAGATTAGAGCATTGCAATAATCTAATCTGGAAGTAACAAAAGCATGGATTCGTTTTTCAGCATCAGCTTTTGATAAAAAAATTCGTATTTTAGCAATGTTCCGAAGATGAAAAAAAGCAGCTCTAGAGATATTTTTTATGTGTTCATCGAAAGAGAGGTCAGGGTCGAGGGTGACGCCAAGGTTTCTCACATTCTTTTGGAATATGACTATACAACCGTCTAGGTTCATTGTGAGATCTCCCAACAGTGCTTTTTGTTTCTTAGGTCCTAAAATTTACATTTCAGTTTTTTCTGAGTTTAAAAGCAAAAAAATATCGGTCATCCACTTCCTAATATCTGAGACGCATGCTTCCAAAGTAGCTATTCTGGGGGCCTCTCCATGCTTCATCGAGATATATAGCTGTGTTTCATCAGCATAGCAGTGAAAATGTACATTGTGTAAGGGTTCCGATGGAACAGAGTGATGATAGGGACCCAATCGCAAGACTAGAGGAATCCTTGGTGGATAAGGATTGTACAGGAGAGTTTGTGGTAGTGATCGGTATATATATGTAAATATAAGAAGGGCTGGAAAGCCATGTACTGCAGTGTAATGCAGCAGTCAAATAACTAAAGTCCTAGTCTTGGTGAAACAAGTGTAGCACTTAGTTTGAATCGACAAGGTGGTGTCGAAAACCAGGAAG
>JACXGK010008387.1:0-22579 GCA_016801125.1 Novumbra hubbsi
ACAACGAACGCAGAGACAAGACACAGGAGGGATTATATACACAGGTAACAAGGGACAGCTGTAAGGAATCAGGGAGGGATGCGTTCACAGGACATGGGGAACAAGACAAACATGAACGATGGTGCCTAGAAGGCCGGCGACGTCGAACGCCGGGGGGCTACGCGAACAGGGGAGTGGCCGCCAGTAGGCGGAGACGTGACATGTCCCTTGTTGGCTTATCACACTACCTGTACAGCTGGCTTAAAACCAATCTTGAGGATTGACAACACTACTCTGTAGCTGCTGGGTGGATCTCCCCAATTTTACATAAGAAGTCTGTTTAAAGTCCAAATCCCATCAAACATAATACAATCCCTATTTGGATGCACGCATTTTGACCTTAAACAAGATTAATTCTTGGTCTCAATAGAGATGCCCTTCCTCTCCCCCTTCTAGGCCAGATACATGAGACACACCATTGGGGGTCTATACAAATAAGGGACTTTGCCCGTTTGATCAGCTAAGGGAAACTGCAACCTCGAGAATAAACTGATTAGACAATATGTCTACAAACATCACCCTCCTCTTCTGGGAAATAATTAAAAACCAACACCAAGATTTGTTTTATAATTTCGCCAGGAGTGAAGTGTTGTTTGATCTAATGCGGTAGGAAGGGCTGAGAGGCTGAAGCAGAAATATTAAACTCACATTGTGGTCAACTGAATACAGGGCCTAACCAGAATTTGACTTTCACTTTTAATCCCACCGCTCCACGTTGGAGTGGTTTGGGGGGACAGCCATGTTGGGCAGGCAGGGAGCTGTCAGGGTTGACTGTTATCCTCAGAGATAAATGTAATTCCCCTAATGGCTAAGGATTCATTTTAGTTACCTTATGGTCCCAAGACAGATGCTTTAATCAGTAGGTTACCAGCTGGGAGTCAAGGGAATGATGCACACATAGGTAGCAGCCCAGAGATCAGCACCACAAAACCAAATCCACTCAGGCATCCTAAAGCACTGTCTGAATTTGTCGCTAGCCTCTTTTACCGAGAACAGCATCTTGTGGGGTCTGAAACATGTATAAATGCACTGACAGTCTCCTAATTGGTAACTGTAAATGTTGCAGCCTAAATAATGATAGCTTTGGTATAATTAAAGGCTACTCAATTTAAAGCAATAAAAAATGTATAATGGTCAAGGGCAACTAACATCCAAATCTCACCTAGTCTAGGGCTGGACCAGGTCCTAACCCTTGGTCTATTTGGACTTACATGAACTATCAAGCGACAGATTAAAGACTAGCTGCTATTAATTAAACAGTTGTAGGTGTGTCATTCTACTACACACAGAACAAAAAACTTAGGTAGGCCTAGTAGTCTTATTGATCTGCAATAGATCTACAATACCATCTTTTGAAAAAAGTTTTTTTTTCATTATACCTGCAGCTTTTCCCGGCTGCAAAGTAACTTAAAAGAGTTGTTATCACAATTGGTCATAAATAGCCCAGCTACAGTGGGGCAAAAACGTTTTTAGTCAGACACCAATTGTGCAAGTTCTCCCACTGAAAAAGATGAGAGAGGCTTGTAATTTTCATCATATGTACACTTCAACTATGAGACACAAAATGAGAAAAAGAAATCCAGAAAATCACATTGTAGGATTTTTAATGAATAAAATATGTGACTATGTAAAAACATAACATATTTTGCAAATAAAATCATAATTTGTAAAAATGCAATTCATTAATATTCACAATTGTTCAACATTTACAATTGTTGCCTTCCATTTACAACTCTTTCTTATGGATCTGCATTTTTGACAAACATTTTGCATCGGTCGAGAAGTTCTCGTGTGCGTGGTTTCAGTCAGAGGCTCGCGTGAACTCATTGATCGCACCTTTGGAATATCCGGACTGGAGCATGATAGATTAGGGTCTGTATGTAGCTAGAACACGTTTATCCTGAAATGAGACTATAACGTATATTTGTGTAAGAATATTTTCTGTAAATGTCTGCATGACAAATAGGTAATACCACGCTGACTGTGTTTTTTACTTCAGCCAACTAACTTACGCACAGTTATTACTGTAACGTCAGGTATCCTACATCTGATAGGATAGCTAGCAGGCTACTGTAGTTTAACTAAAGTAACGACGGGATTTAACAACCCGACGACACCGACTGACTGGATAAGGTGATGTGTTTGACTTGTTTCACACCTGGATTCGGTTCATTCAGTTGAGTCCTTGACGAAATAACGGATAATTATGTTGTTTACTTAATTAGAAACTAAAAACTAGATTTGGCGGATTATTCACGTGAGTTCTTCACATCTACTTAAAATTACTGGTTTTGAAAGGAAAACTGTATGCATGTGTTTTTCTGTTATTGTTATGTGTGTAAATTCAGAGTACATCACCATCGTCAATCTACATCTTTAGTTTCTTAGAAGTGTATCTACTTTTTCATTTTCACGTTTTCAAGTATTGGTCGCCACTATATTTAATTGAAACTATTGGTACATGACAATTTTGAATTTGAGCCAGCAACACGTTTCAAAAAATGTGGGACAGGAGCAAGCTTTCCTTTTCTTTTAACACTCGGTAGGCGTTTTGGAACTGAGGATATCAATTGTTTAGAAAGGGAAATGTTTTGACTTATTTTATACATTGTTGTGACGCATTGTTAATACTTAATTGATAACTTGTTTACTTTAATACACTAAAACAAAAAAACATGTGCTTCGGTTCGGAATTATGGGTTCTCTTTATTGATTTAGTTAAGATAGTCTAGCCTACTAGCTGGCTAGCTATCCAACCAGATTACAGTACTAACTGATCTTAAGAAAACGCACTTCGCGTTGTATTGCCCATTGGTCATGCAGTAATTTACTGAAAATACTATTATACAAATAAACGTTATACAAATGTGTCTGGATGAACGTGTTCTAGCTACCTACAGGCTCCAGTCTACCAGCCTCCAGTATACCAGGCTCCAGTCCGGATATTCCAAAGGTCCTCTGAGTGAAACCACGCACACGAGATCTTGTGGACTAAAGAAAAATATGTAAATAAAAAATGCAGATCCTTACGAAAACGTATGAGTTGTAAATGTAAACTGTTGGCCACAGTCTTAAATGTTGAACAATTGTGAATATTCGTGAATTGCATTTTTACAGATTAGAATTAAATATGTTTACATATTTACAGACAATGGTTTCATTTACAAAATATTTGTACATATTTACAAATCCAATTTTTATTTTTGAGTTGCGATGAATATATGCACAGATTGTCTAGATATATATTCCAGACCCGTGGAACACCATAGATAGTAGCAAGAAGATCAAATGAATTAGCGCACATGAACTGGTAAGAAATATAATGAAACAACGTAATGGCGTCAGGTCATAAGGAGAGGAAAATCTGTGGGACCCAGCATCTCCACATAGTTACGTCTATGTGAAAAACATTTAGTATAAGAACCTGTTAATAGCTAAAAATCTTAGCTTTCATTGCAAACTTCTGTTAGCCATATAAAGTTTTATATTTTACACAAAAACTTACTCTGCATATTTTTAGAATAGTGTTTTCGTCACAGTTAATTTTACTTGGGTCTGATGATCCATCACTTGGGTTCCCACCACCCAAGGGTATAGGTAGATGTGCGTTAGTAGCTACTTCGACTCGCCACTGTCTCGTTGAGGAAATCCTCATCTCGTTGGATGTGCAAGATGACAGTTTGCTGTGGGGTTTCCGTGATATCGTCAGCATGGACTGCATAACCAAAACATTTGCAGCTGCATCGGTGAACACCAAAACAGCGGAGTGTAAATGCACTTAATTTCACATGAGGCCAAAGACAGACATCTAAAATCACGATTAGATAAGGTATTACAAGTATTTTTAGCTTACCGTGATTGTCAAAAGAGGTTACTGTTTTGTAGCCTGGTGCAGTCACTGGTATTTTGAGCCTCATCTGAGTGCAATAAGAGTGACTTGTTCATGTGGTCCTTGGTTAGTGGTCTCTGTCATTATGGAGGTCCTCACTCTGCATTCACTGTGCAGAAATGATCTTCCCACCATGCTTTCAGGCAGATGTGCTGTGCTGTCCTTGAACCTGCTGTGTAAACTATTAAATGAGAAAAGTAAATTAGGCCAGAATTAGTAAGTGCAGAATCTCATAATCTAATCTATAATCATTGTACTTAGTATTGCATTATATTACACTGCTGAAGGTCTGGTATGCAACAAGTTAGGGTCTGGTTCAGATCTGCAGAACCCTTCTACATGGGGGTAAAAGGTTACATGTAGGGATGCATTTCCTGTAAGTTAGGACTGATTATTAAGCAACACTGACCCATAACGTTTTGAATGTCAAAATCAGAGGTGTACAAATTAACATTATACTACAACCCTCGGGTCGCTTCATAAAATGTAAATAAAAACAGAATGCAATGATGTGCAAATCATTTATACACTGTATTCAATAGAAATGTGTTGTAAATAATACAAAGACGGTATTTGAAATGTTTCAACATGAAATTGTTCAACTGTCATTCGCCAGAGAAAACGAGAATTGGCAGGTCCATCATTGGCACCCCATGCGCTCAGCTCATTGGTCAGGAAAAAGGATTCCCTGGCAACCAGAGAAACCGTAGCTTTCCCAACTTGTTATATCTTTGTTGTACATTAATTTGTTTATAATGTAGTTAACAAGTTCGCAAATATTTAGTGCAACTGCAACGCCAATTATACAGATACATACTATTTACATGTTTTCAATTCTTAAAAAAACAAAAAAAATTACAATCCACCACACTCCAGTGCTGGGCCATAAACCGATTGGTTATATGTGAGCACGACTCAAGACAGACTATGAGCTAACACCAATCGCTACAGAAGGGATCAGTCAACTAGTTTTACAGAAATATTGGAGATGGCCTGAATTCTAATGCTGGACGAACTCTACATTTTCTATAGCTCTTTCTACATGGCTAATCCCTCTTCATGGCCTTAATGAAGCCGTTCTTATGCCATAGGAAGACCTACCGACTACATTAAAATGGTGGAAACTTGCCCATAATAGTGTTTTCATAGTAAAACGGCATTTTGGCCACTAGAGGTCCCTATCTATATCTGTAGGACCAGGCCAGATCTTCTTCCTCTGTGTCACGTGTCTATCAGCCTCAGTCAATAGCGCGTGGCAGTGGCACTGTGGCAGCTTCACTGACCTCTGCAGAGTGCCACAGCAGAGACGAAGAGGCAAATCGTCTTATTACCGCCCAAAACCTGTCCACACTAAAATATAATATTTTGAGTGGGGGCAAAACATGGGTGTTGAATTATCTAACGTGAAAATTATCGTTTATTTTTATACGTGAGGCATATATGATCTAAAGAGACGTCGTCATGCTTAGGTTGTTATGAATGTACTGATGTAAGTCTGATAGATCTTAAATCCCATCACCTTAGAGAGAAATTAAAAACACTTTACATCAGTAAGTCCTTAGACAGGTTGTTCTTCCAAACTATGCATATTCATGAGGCTAACATAGCGTATCAGCCGACTTCAATACACCTCAAATATTCCAAAAGTATAGAAAAAAATTATCCACCAAACCATGGGGATCATTACGATCGGTGGACAACGAAGTCTTTTGCAAGGATGGAACACAAACAGCTGCCCATTATCTACTATCTATGGCACAGCAACCTCCCCCTGAGAGAAAGAAAACAACATACGATAGTTGCTGGGCTGGACATGGATAATAGTATGATTGTCCATGTCATTTTTATAATCTAGACTAGATGGAATAAATGAATTTTGAAAAAATACAACGGGACATCTTACAAATATATGAGCAAAGGCTATAAATGATTACCAACTCAAATATTACCACCAGGCCAATATTTTTGTATTTATTGCATTCATTGTAAAATACAAAAAATATTTATATATTCATACATAAAACATTAAATATTCTTGTGATGAACGTTCGCATTCATATTTGCAATAAGCTATATTTGCCTATGTCGGACCCTAATACGTTGTATCGTTAGGAGTAGTAACTTCAGTAGCAACCTTACAGTAGGCGTAAGCCCCTTACGAGTATAATCATTCAAGCATTAGTAGCCTACGCTATCTAAAATAGCATATTTTAAGAAGCATGCTTTTTACCGGAGTCTAGCTATTCAGAGACAGTGTGATCATAATAAAGACGTCATCCTCCAACTGAGCCAGTTAAGTGCGCAGCTTTTAACTGTACAACTTCAATCTCAGCATGCTTACGGACGACATAGGAATCTTTAAATCGCTTCGGAGTGTGAACACTAATACTTGCTTTATTTTTGGCTCCCTGGCCGTCGGGAAGAAAGCGTTATTTTCTGGTGCATTTCATACGGGGAGTTCTACGCGTTAGTAGCTACTTCGACTCGCTACAAATAAGAGACAAGGGGATCCATAAAGGTATTTGTAACTGCGACACTGTATTGCAACTGGATGGTGCGAGCGTCCCAGAAAAGTCCACTACAAATGTCACAATGTAATGATATTCGTTTGTGAGAACTGTTCGTTACATACTGAGCTGAAATGTATAGGATATTCATCAAAGTACATGCGACTGATGTTGTCGACTGTTGTGTTGGTTTAGGATTCCTATAAGAACTGAAGCCCAGTAGACGTCTATTTGCACTAAAAACGAACAGCCTTTCAGCATCGAAACGTTTACCCAGCTGCGTCTCACCAATCACAGACAATTCTGTTGAAAAGGGTTTAGATTTCTGCAGAAGACATGATGAAATCCGGGAAAAGTAGACTACGCACTTAGCAGCTCGGTTGTTATTTGCATTCGGATCGGAAGAGGCACGCCCACTTCCACTATGTTGTATGTGCAAGGGAACATGTGTTTTTCCGACTGCCATTTGGAAATAGGCGTTTGGCGTGTTCGTTGAACCTTATGAGATGCCTCTCGTTTAGCGATATCGTTGTCCTTCTCACAAGTGAGTGTACGCTGTAATACTGACCAGGGCGCAGTGGACGGTGGTCTTTAAAGCCTCATTAATGCAGTCATTGGTGCCAGCAGTCAGAAGGGGGCAGTGGTTCGCACGCACCAGAAGTTGAGTCATGCGTTTCATAATTAGTCTGTGTATGTTTGGGGTGGGGGGGGGGAGGTCTCTTACGGGAAGCTCTTGGAAAATTGCGTTGCTTTGGCATGTTATTTACATCCCAGATCCTTGTAAAGTGGGTGTAGGAGACTGATACAATCATTCAATTATTCTCACCACACTATCACCCAAATTGGAGATGTTGGGACTATAACAACAGTACAATTGACTCTTAAGTGAAATAGGTGAACAATGGGAGGCAAACTATGTATCCCACTACAACGGCCTTGAGCCTTTCATGTGTTCAGTCTCTGTTGTGTTGACATCAGTAACAAGTATTCTCTGTCATGGTGCAGGACAATGGAGGAGCCCCCAGACGCCCCTGTCTCTGATCCAGTCCCAGAGCCGGACTTGACCCCTGCAACAACACCTCGTCCTGTGGCCAACATACCCTCCCGTAGCCTGTTGGAGTGGAGGAAGAGGGTGAAGTCTGAGTACATGCGCCTTCGTCAGCTGAAACGCTTTAAAAAGGCAGAGGAAGTCAAGGTGAGAACAGCTACATAACTACGTCATTATCATGGAACCCTGTGCAAGAAGTGACACTGAGCCCCTACCCAAAAATCACAAGGAGCAACATGCAGGAACCAGTCTGCAGATATTTAGGGGGCCCACACAAGCAGGAACCTGTCCGCAAATATCTAGGGGGCCCCCACATGCAGGAACCTGTCTGCAAATATCTAGGGTGGCTGACAGATGTTGTGTGTTTGGTTGTTCCAAACATTTTGTATGGTCTTTTTTTCAGGCCCTGTTCACGTCCAACCGTCAGAAGATAGAAGAACGTACCAACCTGCTGAACGAGGAGTGGTCCAAGCTGAGGGTCCAGTCGGTTCCGTTGTCTAACCCAGGGGGATCGATTTCCGGCAAGAAGGTGAGGGAGGAGGGGAGGGAGAAACCGAGAGAAGGAGAGGGAGTAAGAGGAGAAGAATGAATGTCATACACAGTAAGCCTAGTCACCAGACTACTGCCTAGCTTATGTATATTTTTCTGCTAATCATACCTTATATATAGTAATTATTAATTACTAAGAAGTGTAATTGATGGACTACTAAGGTATTTGTAGGTTGTAAGGTGTTGTAGGTTATTCCATAGTTGCTTTATTACATTGTTTCAACCAAAAACAGGACTCCAAATGGTTATTCTTTTTATATTAATGTGGACTGACTAACTGGTGAAATGCCCTGGGCACACATTTTCATTAATGGAGCTCATTTACTGATCCAACGATGCCACGTTATACTTTGAATGTGAGTTGGCGTGACCTCAGCTCAGCAGAAACCTGGTTGGTCTGTTATGCTACCGGGGGCCGGCCAAAGCCAACTGATCAGATAAAGTGGCATTTGACCATGTCATTTGATAAATGTTTTCAAAGCCTTCTCTATGCTGTCTATTTATAAATGGTCCCACCCGTCTCGAATTTGCCAGATTTTCCCATCAGCCCATGGGCATCATCGCGAGTGAAAGCCATTGATTAAGCTTTTGAAGATTGTTTAATAATTATGACGAATACTTTTTAATGGCGAGCAACATACACTGCTCCCCAAAAATGGCCTGCTCCTTTGTGTGAGGAGAAACAGGAGGAGCAGTGCTAAAGCCCTACGAAGTGACCTCCTGCAGGCTGTTGGTGTGCATGATTCTGACCAAACAGCCAGAAACAGACTCCATGAGGGTGGCATGAGGGCCCAACGTCCTCTAGTGAGACCTGTAATCACAGCCCAGCACGTGCTGCTTGATTGGCATGCGCCAGAGAACACCAGAAATTGCAAGTCTGCCACTGGTGCCTTGTTCTCTTCACAGATTAGAGCAGGTTCACACAGAGCACATGTGAAAGAGTCTGGAGACGCCGTTGTGAACGTTGTGCTGCCTTCAACATCCTCCAGCATTCCATGATGGTCTGGGAAGGTCCTTGGAGGGTTGCACAGACCTCCGCTTGCTAGCCAACGGTACCCTGACTGCTGTTAGGTACTGGGATGACCCATCGCCAGACCTTCTGTAGGTTCAGTGGGCCTTGGGTTCCTCCTGGTGCAGGACAATGCCTGGCCTCATGTGGCCAGAGTGTGTAGGCAGTTACTGGATGACAAAGGCATTGAGGCCATTGACTGGCCCTCTCGTTCCCCAGACCTCAATTCAACTGAGAATCCCTGAGGCGTTATATGTATGTGTGCATCCAACGCCACCCTGATCCTGGTCTGTAAGCAGATCCCCTAGGACACCATCCGCCCTCTCATCAGGAGCGTGCCCAGATGTTGTCAGGAAAGCACTTCGGCACCTAGGGGCCATTCATAGTACTGAACCACATGAGTTGTAACACCTGTGATTTCAATGGTTCACTTTGATTTTCAGTTTGAGTTTAAATCCAGCCCTCGATCGGTTGGTGATTTCGGCTTCTATTGGCCCTGTGATGTCAATTTGCTCTCAACGAATTACACAATGTACAATAAAGATTTAGACCTTTAACATGTTTCCTTCATCGAGACCCGATGTGTGCTGTAAGGGTTCCTTTCATTTTTCGAGCACCGTAGGGCCTTTTTCCAACGATAAGGCTGGTAAATGTCTTTGACGGGAGTGCCCTCATAAGCCTACCCGTTCTACTCTGGCTCCACCCATAATCTGGCCCATGCTCTGCCTCCTGTCCGCCTCCTGAGAATACTATTCCTCCGTTTAACTAGCCCTTTTCAAGAACGCCTGACCCTTGATCCATTACATAATAGTCAGGCCGGGACCTGTAATCCCGTCATACTGACAGAGGAGTGTAAACGATTCCATTTTCAGAGATATAACTGCCAGGAAGTGTTCATGAGGCTTGCTTCCCGAGGTCCATAACTGACCTCTCGCTCTCAGAGCGTATGATAGAAACAGCCTAGAGGCAGTCAGAACCCCTTAGACATTCTCATTGCACCCTTCCCGTGTGTCTGGGTATTTATTTCTCAGAGCCTTTTATAAGTGGAATCGGCAGCCTTTCTATCCAGTTGTATAACAGTAGCCTTGCTCCTATTCATAATACGGTGCTGGTCCGTCATCCTCTGTCATACTCACCCATCTGTCTCTGGTCCAATCACAGTTGTGCATGGTGGAGTTTGGCTTCCCAGCGTTCAAAGCTCAGGTGGTTGCCATGCGGCCCCTGACGACCGTGGCAGGAATCCCCTTCATGTATTCCTGGTCCCCGCTGCAGCAGAACTTCATGGTATGGATCTCCACATACGTTTGCAAACACCTAGGACTTCTGGAATGATATTACCTGGTCAACTTTAACCCAGTGCCCTTACAGGATAACTGGGCGACTTTTGTGTCTGGCAAAATGATAGCGTTCTATATAAACTTACTAAATAGCGACCATGTTAGGAAAATACAGTGGCTCCCGTAAGTGTTCAACTGCCTTGGACTTCCCCACATTTTATTGTGTTACGGGATCCATTCAAAGTGGATTTAATCAGTATGTTTCTCCCCAGATAAACACAAAATATCCATAATGCCAAAATGACAAATATAATCTGCAAATTGTTACTAATGATTTACAAACATGAAGTCCAAAATAATTGATAGTAAATGAAAGTATTCACCTCCTTTGCTATTACATGCCTGAATGAGTTGTGGTACCACACGTTGCCTATAAAAGTCACATCATTAGTTGAAGGGAGTCCTCCTGCAAAAAGGTGTTTCTCATGATTTCACGTTAAATACACATGTAAAAAAAAAAACACATCAGCAAATGAAGGTAGTGTCCATCCGGAATAATGCACTAGTCGTCAACGTGGGAGGAGATTCTATGATGGTCTGATGAGAATCCACCTGGATTTTACGTTGGGAAATGTGGAGGGTGAATATTGTTGAGAGCCACTTCATGCACACATATTCATTCATGTGCCTATGGGATTGCTTCTAGGTGGAGGATGAGACGTTCCTCCATAACATCCCATACATGGGAGATGAGGTGTTAGAGCAAGATGAGGCCTTCTTGGAGGAGCTGATAGACAACTATGACGGTGTCCATGGAGACAGAGGTGACCAATGTACCTTTTTTCCATGACAATGTTACTAGAATAGTATTCCCAGCCTTTCCTTTGCTGTCAGTCTAATTTATTGCCTTGTTATTGTATTAGAGTCATGGGGTTAGGAATGCCATGTTTTTAAAATGATGAAAGCATAATGCATGCTGGGAAAAGCAAATCGTTTCTGGGATATGTACTGACGCATGTGCTGACGTGTTGACTGGGGTTTCTGACCCAGAAGGAGGGTTCATCAACGATGAGATCTTCAAAGAGTTGGTGGAGGCCCTGGGCCAATACTCAGACCTGGAGGAGGAAGAGGAGGAGGAGGCAGCAGATGAGAGAGGGGGTACAGAGGAGGAGAAGGGGGTGCGGAAGAGATCCGGGGAGGTGGGTGAAGAGGTGAAGGTTGGGACTGCACCCTTCTTCAAGAGGAAGAAACGGAGTGTCACAGAGGGTAAGTGTCCTCTACAGTCTTTGGACTAAAATGATGTAGCCATGTACCATGTATACCTCATGGATGTGATTGGATGCATATTTTACCCTAGCCAATGCTTGTATATGTTTGTATCTGCAGTGATAAAGTCACGTGTCATTAGAACTGGGAATTGCCTGGGACCCATCATTATCAATCAATCAAATGTATTTATAAAGCCCTTTTTACATCAGACGTCAGAGAACAACTTTTTGTGAAAACACAGCATCTATCATATACTATCTATCAAACAAAAACATCACAGTATTGTCTAAAATAAATAATACGAGGCATCGGGAATCACGTTATGTGAATTCCAGTAATTCCCCTCTCCCTAATGTTTGTGTTGTGTTGGAAAACCTGAGGTGAAATGTGCATGCTCATTTGTTTTTTGTTTGTACTCGTAATGTTATCAGTCGCCTGAGAGAGCAACAGGTACCGGTCAGACTGGTCCCCGGTCAGCACAGGCCCGGCACTGTTTAAATAGACATCGGCCCAGGGACAAACAAGGTGGTGGGAGAAACTTTTGGTCATGACATCAATACAATACCACCGGGCTCTGGTTACAAGGCCCTGTGTCCCCTGGCCTTTAGAGAACACAGGGAATTCTGGGAGGGGTGTGGGGGGGGGGGTGTTCAGAGAGTCCGTACACCCTGCGGCAGTGATGTAGTGCTCCAGTCCTGGACTTTGAAATTGAAAGCCATATTATTGCTTTTAATAGTAAAACTATGATCTAGCGATTTGTGCTTTACACTCCCTCCCATGAAGTCCAGGATAGTTAGTTAGTCTTTGAATGTGTTGTCTTGTGTTGTCTTGCTCTTCCCTCCCACATCCCCGGGCTTCAAAGCCAGGTTCTAATAGGTCAGTTTTCCTACACAAATATCCAAGGAAGAAAAAAACAGGGTCTGAGCACTTGTAACAACTATTGCAAAATGTAATCTGTAAATCTGTAAACAGAGGCAATAGCCAGTTACTTAGCTGTTGATTTAAAGTATTGGACTCAGACTTTACTTCAACTTAGCCGTATGGACTCAGACTTTACTTCAATTTAGCCGTATGGACTCAGACTTAACTTCAACTTAGCAATAGGGACTCAGGCTTGACTTCAACTTAGCCGTAGGGACTCAGGCTTGACTTCAATTTAGCCGTAGGCACTTGTGACTTGATTCGGCCCCGGCATTAGCAATCATTTTCTATTGATGCAGAGCAATGGCAAACAGATCGTTGGATTATAATTGCTTTAGCGCAGCATAAATTGCTACGTAATAACCTCTCCATGAACAGTGAGTCGCTAATCCTCGGCTCTTTCCTTTTCTTTGCTCCTTTTGTTAGTAAGGGATTTGCCTGACAATAAGAAGATCCCACATGATAAGATATTCACGGCCATCGCCTCGATGTTCCCCTACAAGGGCACGATGGAGGAGCTGAAGGAAAAGTAAGGAACGTGCCCCAACAACGGCGGTGTGCCTGGCCGACCGTTGCTTAGCGTTCACCATGGAGACAGGAGCTCTCAGGATGACGATAATAACGCTCACTGCCCTTGTCTCTCGCGCTCAAAAGAGTTGTTGCATCGCTGTCTGAAAGAGCCATTAATGGCAGAATACATCTTCTAGCTATAGCTTCCATTCTCCACGACCAATAAAAAGTTTGGGGTCACTTATAAAGGCACAATTTTGGTCCACAATTTTTTTTGGAATTGAACAGAAATACAGTGTAGGCATTGTTAATGTTGTAAATGACTACTATAGCTGAAAACGGAATACATACATGGCAGGGAATACATACATGGCAGTACAGAGGCCGTACAAAGGGCCTTCATTTCTCAGAACAAGAAAATACTGACGAGTTTCAGAAAGAAAGTTTGTTTCTGGTCATTTTGAGCCTGAAAACATTTATCTTGTGCGGTTTGGCCCGATTTTAGGTGTTATTTGTTGAGTATCTGGGTATGCTTGTGCAGACATAAAAAAAAAAACAAGAGGTTGTTGAAATGATGCAAATATTGAACGTACCAACAACAAGTTTGTGCTCATACCTGACCTGCAAGAAATTGCAAATAAACTGAAGATCTTACGTACGACGCTGTGTTCTACTCACTTCACACAACAGCGCTTAATGTCTCTAATCAGAATAGAAAGAGGAGTGGGAGGCCCTTGTACACAACTGAGCAAGAGAAAAAATACATTAGTGTCTAGTTTGATAAATAGACACCTCCCACGTCCTCAACTGGTAGCTTTATTGAAAAGTACCCACAAAACCCCAGTCTCAATGTCAACAGTGGTGACTCCGGGATTCTAGGCAGAGTTCCTAAGAAAAAGCCATATCTCAGACTGACCAATAAAAAGATAGGCAAAAAGAATACTGGACAGAGGAAGATTACAAACATCATTTTGAAATGTTTAGATCACAAAGAGGAAAATTCGTGAGACGCCGACCAAATGGAAAAAATGCTGGAGGAGTGCTTTATGTCATCTGATAGTCTGGGTTAGAAGTGCCAATACAATTAATTATTTCTATCCTTGTCAATGACTGTTTGTCCAATAAATGTTGCTATATTTCTAAGTGACCCCGAAACCTTTGAACAGCAGTGTATATTACGCCGTAAACAGCGTCATTCCTTTACAAAATAAAATGTGATGACACATTTCTGGTAATGCTAACTTTCTGTATTTTGCTTTCTTTCCTCTTGCCCAAATACCTCCACACCAGGTACAAGGACCTTCTGGAGCCCCCCAGCCCGGTAAAGCTTCCCCCCTTGTGTACCCCTAACATGGATGGGCCGTTTGCCAAGTCAGTCCAGCGGGAGCAGTCCCTACACTCCTTCCACACGCTCTTTTGCAGGCGCTGCTTCAAATACGACTGCTTCCTCCACCGTAATGTGTCCCTTGGGTTTCCTCTTTTCATTCCATCTCTCTCCATTTTATTTTGCTCTCTCTCTCTCTCCCTCTCTCCCTCTCTCTGACTCCATGTTTAACCCACTGGCATCATGTGGCTTATCCTCTAGATGTCCGTTTTCCTTCATTCTCACTCTGATTTCTGGGAATCAACACGTCTTTCGTCGTAATGCATGTGATGTTTCTGCTCGCCCAGTTTGCTACCTGTGTACGCATAGTTACCGTGTACTCTGTGTGTCCATGCAGCTTTCCATGCTACGCCCAATGTTTACAAGCGGAAGAGCAAGGAGATCCGAATGGAGACCGAGCCCTGTGGGGTGGACTGCTTTCTGCTCCAGGTGTGCTCAGATCCTCCACACTTCCTGTTTGTGTATCTGCCCGACAACAAGCTATTACGGATCCAATCAGCTCTACTTTAATAGTCTTTCATCTCTCTTTTCTCCCACACTCCTCCCTGGGCTACAGAAGGGGGCCAGGGAGTTTGCCGATCAGGAGATGCAGCGTTTCCAGAGGTCCCGGCGCCGGGGTCGACAGCCACGTACACCCAGCTCCAGCTGTCCTGGCCCGTCGGGGGCCACAGAGGAGTGCAAGGAGGCGGAAAGCGACCGCGAAACAACCAGCTCCTCCGGTAGGTAGGGGGAACGCGGGGATCCGTGGTGGTCAGGATGGCGGGTAGGTCAGCTGATTGTCGTCGGCGACAGTGGCACGGCTAGGAGGATTAAAAGAAAACGACAGGCGATGTTTAGGAAATGCAGCATAGCCCGACTCACGGGCCACACAACTCTTTGCATGTTGGTCGGTTTTGTCGAGACCTATTGAACAAAAAAAACTTGTTGAATAGTGGGATGTGTTTGGATTCGTTTTTCCAAATACTTTCCCATGCATTTCACCTTGGTTTTTCTAATTGGTATTCAACAGTGAATAACATTAAATGGAATACAGTATTGTCTTAGCATTTCATTGCAAATTTCTGTTTAATTGCCAATATATGGAATAAAAAAGGCACTGCTATCAAAACCAGGTGGAACAGTAATGCCTCATTGGTGGTGTTACGACACTACAGTAAACCTGTCATGTGGATTACCTCAGGTCAGGGTCAGTGCATTAGTGACAGGATGTATTGACTAAAGCTCGTCGTAACTCCTCTGTGCCATGACGGGCCATTATTATATGTACTGAACGCAGTACAAAGACAGTGGCTGAGGAGCACCGCTAGGAGCACAGGTAGGGGCACAGCTAGGAGCACAGGTAGGAGCACAGCTAGGAGCACAGGTAGGAGAACCAATGAGGTGCCGTTAGTTCATTCTACGTTCCGGTCGTTCACTTTCTCTCCAAAGACAATCCCACCGTGGGTTTTGATTCGGCCCCAAAACACATTCTTCACCCAGCCCCTCCCTCCTGGCCTCCTCTCTCTCTATTGACTTGTGTGAGGAGCAGTGGGGGGGGGGGGGGCTTTCTCCCTCCCTCGCTGTTTTTCTCTTTTATTGCTCACTCACTTAACCTTTTTTCATCTCCCACTTCCCTTCCCGTTCGGAAGGGACTAGTATCTGTACTGTAAAATCACCGCAGTCCGTCGCGGAAGATGGACTACTGAGTGTAGCTGGTGACCCTTGGCCTTTCCCCGCTAGCTGAAATGATGTGTAAAAACAGATTGATGAGTGGACTAATAAGCATTCCCAGTGCTAGCAGGTGGTCTCAGTAATACAGCCTTGAACTTGTTGCCAGGCAACATGTCACTCTGCCTCTGGCACTGGGTGTATGAGCTCAATCTAAAACATCCCCAACGTCTATCTGCGTGCGTGTGTGTGTGTGTGTCAGAAAGCAACTCTCGATGTCAGACCCCGACCAAGCTGCGCCCCGGGGAGGAGGACGAGGTGCAGGCGGAGCCTCCGGTCCAGTGGAGTGGGGCGGACGAGTCCCTGTTCCGGGTGCTGCATGGGACCTACTACAACAACTTCTGCTCCATTGCGCGCCTCATTGGCACCAAGAGTTGCAAGCAGGTGAACCACACAGACGCTCGTGAACTTTACGGTCTCCTGGCCTGCAGGCACACACACACACACACACGCACACGCACGCACACACATTACACAATAACATTCACAGAGTGAACAGGCCACAATGTGACTTCAGGGTCGCCGTTTCAAAGTGGATCATTCCCACTGTTAAGAGTCAACCGGGGATGGCTGTAGAACCAGCTGCACTCATCTGAGAGTGTCCAAGAGCTTTCCTAGAAGGTTCATTGTTGAGCCCTTTCCTAGAAGGTTCAGACTGCATTGACCTCATCTGGAAGGGATCAGTTGGGGTATATTTGCTTTTCCCGTAACACGTGATGTTGTGTAGTCCCGGCCGTCGTAAGCCTGGATTGTTAAACACAGATTCAGGGTTGCGTCTGTGTTTTCTTTTGCATCCTTAATGGATTCTTGAGGGCTTTGTGTTTACTGATTATGATTATTCGTGCACCGCCAAGCCATATGTTAGGCTGAGTTTGAAGCTGCACTCGATTTTCTGGGAATACTAATGAACTAAACATTTCATAAATAAGCCTGTGGCTGCTTGGCTCTGTATTCCAACACTATTGGAGTCAACATGGACTGTGGTGTGATGGGCAGCTTTGAGTGAGGGTTTTGTCATCCATATTGCATGAACTATTCAGAAAGGACTGCAGCTTTTAAGGTAGTGCCATAATGTCAGGTGCATAACATGAAAAGCCCATAGCCCTGATCACAGGACCCAGTTTAAATGTGTCCACTGCCACAACCAATCCACAGAGCATGAGATCTCCTTCTAAAGATGAACATCTGTGTGACACATCACGATTTGGTGGCTCTCGTGCCTGCTGACGAAATTGCAGCAGTGAGTAATTTGATAGGGAGGTGGGCCTACAGGGAGGAGAGCCTACAGGGAGGTGGGCCTACAAGGAGGAGAGCCTACAGGGAGGTGGGCCTACAGGGAGGAGAGCCTACAGGGAGGTGGGCCTACAGGGAGGAGAGCCTACAGGGAGGTGGGACGACAGGGAGGAGAGCCTACAGGGAGGTGGGCCTACAGGGAGGAGAGCCTACAGGGAGGTGGGACGACAGGGAGGAGAGCCTACAGGGAGGTGGGACGACAGGGAGGAGAGCCTACGGGGAGGTGGGATGACAGGGAGGTGGGCAGACAGGGAGGAGAGCCTACAGGGAGGTGGGCCGACAGGGAGGTGGGCCTACAGGGAGGAGAGCCTACAGGGAGGTGGGCCTACAGGGAGGAGAGCCTACAGGGAGGTGGGCCTACAGGGAGGTGGGCCTACAGGGAGGTGGGCCTACAGGGAGGAGAGCCTACAGGGAGGTGGGATGACAGGGAGGTGGGCAGACAGGGAGGAGAGCCTACAGAGAGGTGGTCCGACAGGGAGGAGATTCTTCAGGGAGGAGTGTCGACAGGGAGGAGTATTGACCTGTTTGACCAACTACACTGAAAGAAACCTCTGAGTTGAGTTAGAATTCTGTTGTGTGGTTAGCATCTATATGCTGTGTTTATCACCACTTTGAAAACTGTATAGGCTGGTGGTTTTGTCAGTACTGCTTAAACCGCGCTTCAAGTCTAGAGAGACATAGCAGGATGTTGTTTCTCAATAGCCAGGAACCCACAGTCCTCAGAGCTTGCTGTGGAACTTCAGCACAGCACTTGAAGCTTTGGATGGATGCTTCATAGCATTTATAGACACACCCACAGCACCAAAGCAGGCTGATCAGGCATACATTGCTGGCTGTTGTGCATAGCAAGTTCAGGTCCATGAATTGAACACAACAACGTAACACATTGGAAGTGTTTATTTTATTGTGCGGACAAATGGCTTTTAGATGTTTGTAGTGGGCCCAGGGTGTTACCACTGGACCACAATTCCACACTTTAGGTGTAACCCTTTTAACACTGTCACTGTAACATTTACATGTTAGCCAGTTAGTTGTAGCACTTATCCATAGCAACGTACAAAACGACATTCAGAAATTATCTAGGTGAGATAAACAGACAACCCGGGAAAAGTACATATTAGAAAGTTAACGTCCTAGCAGGAAATAAGTTCAGGGGGGATTATTGTCATTTATGGCCATAGTAACAAACTACACTGTATGGGCCCAAACATTTTAAGGGTGTACAATATGTCTTGTTGGAAAACATAGTTTTTAGCAGTTGGGAAACAATTTTTCCAATTAGCCTGTTCCTAAGTACGGAATCCTGGGACTTCCTCCCTTTGCAATTTGATCCTGGACATCCTGACGAGCAGAACTCAGACGGTCGGAACCGGCAACCTCACCTTCTCTGAGGTTGCCCCACAGGGCTGCGTACCCCACAGGGCTGCGTACTCAGTCCCCTCCAATACTCCCTGTTCACACCATATCAGGAGTACCTACAGGAGTACTTTACATGCCATGATGAAATTCACGCAAGTTGGAACAGCCTTTAATTTAAATGTTTTACTTGGAGTTTCGGTGTGAGTTTGAATCCAGCCTTCAACCGGTTGGAGATTTTGGTTCCCACTGACCGTTGTTACATCATGTTTTTCCCAATGAATTACACAATGTTTAGTAAATATTTGGATTTAAATATGTTTTTGAGCCTTGTAGAACGACCCACATAGCCTAGCTCGCCTGTGTCTGTGACGGTGTCGGGACAAATGTGGTAACGTCATACTGTATTAAATATGACGTGATACTGTGTGGAAAACGTGTTCGTCTACAATGTCGACGTGACACCATCAATACTCGCCATCTCTGGGCACCCAGGGCATATAGCAAATTTACCTTGTCCTTGAGGAGTTCTCTGTTTTCAATGGGAGCTCGAATTTTATAGGAAACATGCTATCAGATCAAATCAATCAATCAAATGTATTTATAAAGCCCTTTTTACCTCAGTGGTTGTGCTTTTACAAAATGCCCAACCTGCCCCTGCCCCTGGCCTAAGGGGCAAGCAACAAGTTGTTGAAGCACATGTGGCCCATTGAGTTACACATTCCGAGAGAGAGACATTTTGTTTGCGTCTGTTTGCTTATATGTCGAACAAATTGTTCCCCCCCCCATAAAAGGTTTGTTTGGTGGAAATGGATATAGTGTGATGCTGTTGCCCAGCTCTGCTGTCCCTCAGAGACCTGTGGTTTGGCTGTCTGGAACCGTTGCTGCTACGAGCCTCCCCACCCCTGCAACGCCCCCCACCCCCCCCGCAACGCCCCCATCCCTGCAACGCCTCCCACCACCCCCGCAACGCCCCCATCCCTGCAACGCCCCCACCCCCACCCCGCAACATCACACCACCACCCCTGCCTCTGTATGATGTGCGTATGTGTTTGCCTGTTTTTGGCAGGCTGACCTGTTTTGGGGATTTGCCTGTGTGTGTGCTTGCGTGTGTGTGCGTGTTTGTTTGTGCATATGAATAGGCATTATGCTGGGATGATGGGTGGTTCTGATAGGGTATCTAGGCTGGGTGTTTTATGGAGTAATCACATTTGCCGATGCTCTCCAGATAATTTGAGTGAATCAATCACAGATGGAGTCCAATACCACACAAGACTGAATACGTGTGAATAGGTTAGTTCACTCTCTATGCTTTGACTGTGCATGAATTAAATGCACAACATCTCCCTCCCTCTCTCTTTCAGGTGTATGAGTTTGCTGTGAAAGAGGTCCTGATCCATCGTGTACCCTTGGAAGATGGTGGCATCTCCCCTCAGAAGAAGAAGAGGAAGCACAGGCAAGACAGCCAAACAGTGTGTTTTCATGACCCCGGTTCCTGTACTTCGTAACAAAGTGGTAGTAGTAGACAGCCTCGTGCAGCTTCCGCTTTGGGAGGTTTCCATGGCGAGTGCTGACTGCGACGTCTTGTAAAGAACACAATCAACACCCCTCCGTAAAGTTAGCCTCTGTGAGAGTGCAGTTAGTTGTTATTCAAACGGCCAGTGAAAAGTACCGGCGGTCTGGCTTTTGCCCCAGGTGAAGGCAACCTCTGCTGGGTAACACGATGGGGGGAGCTTCTATGAAACTCACACCGTTACACCAATCCATTCAAGACTGGGCCGTGCAAAGAATAAAGCTGTGGTGGTGTGCTTTTCCTTAAACGACCATTGTGTTTACAATGATACAGATTATTTTATTGTGTTTCTCTAGGTTATGGGCCAAGATACAGCTCAAGAAAGGTAAGTGCTTCACTTGAGGGTTGGAATGTGTCCCGTGCAGCGCAGCATGTTTCAAATGTAATCAGAAGGGCGTGTTTCCATTGTGTCACTCTAAACCCGCGTTCTTCATCCATCTCCAGACAGCTCGTCCAATCAGGTCTACAATTACCAACCATGTGACCACCCGGACCACCCGTGTGACAGCTCCTGTCCTTGTGTGATGACCCAGAATTTCTGCGAGAAATTCTGCCAGTGCGAGCAGGAGTGTGAGTGTCGCCTTACCCACGCAGTGTCACCTTGACCACACACACACACACACACACACACACCTTCACTGCTGTCACACGTCGTACACACGAGCACACCGTACACCTGATTGGACCCTGGACGGCAGACAGGGTCGTCAGAGCTCGACTGTGTAATGTGACTAGAAAGGTGTTTATAGGGCGGCTCTGCTGAAGCTAGCCGGCTGTGGTTCTCCCCTGGGTGGTTGGAAGGCACGCTGGACGTGCCGCGGTTGGGGAGACGATCCCCCAGCTCTTCTGGTGGCGCGGTGGAGACGCTGTCCTCTGGCAGGCGGGGGTTGTTGGGCTGCCTCAGGGATCTGCTTAGCATGGGGCTGTGTTCACAATGCACCGACACATTGATCACAGGGGAAATGAGCCAGGACCACCAACCCCACACACACTTCCACAAATGGCCACGGGGCGGGAAAAGGAGGAATGCATTATGTATTTTGAATTTCCTGAGGTCGGAACGAGGGAGAAATTGAGCAAGGGAAGTGGAGTGAGAGGTCGATCAAGGGAATGAGCTTGGCTCGGAATTCACAGCTTCGGCTCATTTGTCTAATAGAGGAATATAGCTGTCCTCTCTCCCTCTCTCCCTCTGGTCCTGACAGGAAGCATCGAGTGGAGGGTTACATGTGTAAGCTCAATAGACCTGGAGAGCAATCAAAGAGAAATTACAGGCGCTGTGCCCGAGTTACAATATCAACCATCCCTGGTTTTATAATCTGAGTCAGATTGCTGCAACTAAAGAACTCTCGATGATAGCACACACACACACACACTTACGCACACACACACATATACACAGCTTAAAGGACAGTTTGTTCAGGCAGAAGAGACAGACGTCCTGCTCAGGTTGTGGAGAACCTTCCCAGGGCTGAAGCCGTTGGAGAGGAGAGGGACAGTGGCGTAGTGTTGGCGGTTGCTGGAGGCCTTTCGTTCCTCTCAGCACACGTGTCTTAGCGGAGCTGCCAGCCAAGATCAGTGATTGATTGGCATTTCAAAGCTGCATGTTTTATGGCATTGAGGTTCATTAATGAAAACCTGGCTGTTGTTTTCCGCTGCCACGCACAGTGCAAGGGGCAAGAGGTGTCACATTGTTTAGGGTGTTTGTGTACATACAGGTTTCACCATTTACAAATGACAACACTTTTTATTTTAGAGCATGTAAAGTGAAGGGACTGATTCATATCATGTCTGAAGGAAGCGCTTATGTTGAGAATTTGGTTACATTGTGTCGGCATGCAGTAACTGCCTGAGGGGTGATGCTCTACCAGGCCTGTACTGGGTATCTTCCCTGATGATGCTCTACCAGGCCTGTACTAAGTATCTTCCCTGGTGATGCTCTACCAGGCCTATGCTGGGTATCTTCCCTGGTGATGCTCCACCAGACCTGTACTGGGTATCTTCCCTGATGATGCTCTACCAGGCCTGTACTAAGTATCTTCCCTGGTGATGCTCTACCAGGCCTATGCTGGGTATCTTCCCTGGTGATGCTCCACCAGACCTGTACTGGGTATCTTCCCTGGTGATGCTCTACCAGACATGTACTGGGTATCTTCCCTGGTGATGCTCCACCAGGCCTGTACTGGATATCTTCCCTGGTGATGCTCTACCAGACATGTACTGGGTATCTTCCCTGGTGATGCTCTACCAG
>JACXGK010008388.1:0-16516 GCA_016801125.1 Novumbra hubbsi
TAGATCAGGCAGGCGTAGTACAGAAACAAGCAGACCAAGTTGTTTTAGATCAGGCAGGCATAGTACAGAAACAAGCAGACCAAGTTGTTTTAGATCAGGCAGGCGTAGTACAGAAACAAGCAGACCAAGTTGTTTTAGATCAGGCAGGCGTAGTACAGAAACAAGCAGACCAAGTTGTTTTAGATCAGGCAGGCGTAGTACAGAAACAAGCAGACCAAGTTGTTTTAGATCAGGCAGGCGTAGTACAGAAACAAGCAGACCAAGTTGTTTAAGATCAGGTGTCGCAGTCAGCTTTTTGTGTACAGCTCAACTCCCCGCTCTGTTAACTCCAAGGCTGATTATTGGCTAACATTTATAGGCCTCTGGTCAAATGTTGTGCACTATATGGGGAATAGGCAACCATTTTGGCTAAAATCCTAACTCCAGGCCAGGTTGCAAGTTAAAAATACACATTGCACAGCATCCAAATGCTTTGGAAGAGAAATTGACTTAATCTTGAGTCTCAGTTGTTGATCAAGTGGCTGTTGGCTTTTTCAAATGACAAAAAAGAGCCAGTTCTGTCAGGGTCTCCTGAGCTCTGATTGGCCATAAGAAGGAAATCACCAATCTTTTTGGGTGTTACCATAAAAGTTGGAACCAATAGCATTTAGTTTCAGTACCTTCCAGTCCTTCTAAAGTGTTCAAACAATATGCAGGTTCAGTTATGCTTGTGCAGGCATAAAAAATGCTGGTTGTCGAAATTCTGATAATATTGAAGGTACCAAATACAAGTTGGCGTTCTTACCTGCAACCAAAATGTTTTCACAAAATCTTTGAACTAAATTGCTTTTGACATGTTGTGTGCACTTTTCACAGCATTGTGCATTTAAAATAATCTAGGGTGGTCTAATTGGCTGTTAGGGACCCAGAATGCTTAGCAATTAGAGAAGGTCAGCGATCACAGCGTCAACTTTAGATAATCACATTTTGAACAATTCACAGGAGGATCTTTGCGCAGCTCTTCCTGCTTGTTGAAGCCACTGGACTAATTGGAAGGGACGAGGCTTAGGATGCATCCCAAATTGTCCCATATAACCTATTTAGGGCCACTAGGGACTCAGCCTATTCAATCAATCCCATTTTATGGTTATGAATTCAGTTTAAAATTCTGAAGAGCAAGCAAGGGAGGTGTTTAGTCACAGTGGCTTGTAGACACTGTGTAATTGAGCCTAGTTCTGCAACAGTGCTGTACGTTCAACGGTGTTTTTGGTCACTCAACAGCAGACCAATCCCTGAACTTTGTGTCCCCGGTTGTGTTCGTGGCCCTCAGTTCCAGCGCGAGGGATCGTTAGCCGCGAGGCTCTGAGGGAACATCAGGAGCCGTGTGGTCTGCCTGGGTCAGGGGTCCTGCTGTGGCCGCGTCTCAACTAATATGGTCTTGGTCCCCCAGCAGCTGTTGTGTTAATTGACCTGACCTCCGGCGTCTTGAGACCAAAGGGCCAGCGGCTGGACAGGATTTGCGTGCAACAGGACCCCAGGCGTCACCTGAACACACACACACACACACACGCACATAGTTGTCTGCTCTGCTCCCTACTGGCCATGAGGAGAATGACAGGACAAACCGTAAATCTTATAATTTTGCATTTATGTCATTTAGCAGAAGCTCTAATCCAGAGTGATTTACAGGAGTTAGTTGGTTTGGTTTGGGATTTATTTGGTCTTTTTTTAAATGTGCTTGTTAATGTTTGACAACAGCAACAATAGTCCCTACATAGGGAAAATGGTGCCATTTGGGATTCATCTCAGATCAATATAGAGCCCCATGCCTACCAGCTGCGTCCATAAATCCTTCCCCAGCTTAATCTGACTTAAAATGACTGTTTGATGTTGTATTGCAGCCTATAGTCATTAATCTACCCAATCAAAGCCTGTTAATTCTCCACCACAACCTTTACCCGGGCCAATGAGAAATAGATAAATGTGAAAGCCACGCCAGCTGAAGCCCAATGTAGTGTTATGGCTGTCCTGGCTTCAGCGCCTCATTTCTGCAGACAGTAACTGAATAACAAGCTCAGTGGAGATTTCATTATGGGGCGGAATGGAGCTCTTTAGCCGGATCACTGCATCCAAAGCTATGAGACACTCTCTCACTCTGTCTTTCTCTCACTCTCTCTCTCTCTCTCTCTCACTCACACACACACACACACACCTTGAAAAGGACTGAGGCCTGATCAAGCTTAGAGATCAAGCTTCAGTTCCGTGCCCTCATATGACTGTCAAATGTAACACCTGGGGATTGCCTGGCTTGATAGAAATATCTACATTCATATCAGCCTCTCTGGGCTTGGCTGCCAGGTGGCTTATGCAGGGCAGGTTTAAAGGCTAGCGGTTAGGAGCGTCTTCATATAGAGACTGCAAGGAATACCTGGGTCATTTCTGTTTGCTTGATGGCTAAACCAAAAGTGTGTGTGCAGGGCCTAATTAAATGTGGGGGCTGAATCCTCGAAGCCCAGGACTTCAGGGGGCCCTTTAGGCAAAGGAAAATGTAATTGTAAAGTCCCCCCCCCCCCTTTTTTAGGCCAACCATTTACCATAGGGCCTGGGGCCAAGGCAGGGAAAATGATAATAAATGACTTATTTTTACTATACACCCGTATAGGGGATGAAGCTGTAAAATATCCAATCCCCAGGGCATATGATTATTTAATCTATGTTTGTGTGTGTGTGTGTGTGTTTTGCTCATGCTTTTGCCGTGTAACTTTATTAAATAGTTTACTTCAAGGAATGGGACTGGGGGAGGTGGTGTTTTGAAGATGGACAGATCTGGCTGCCCGTGGTTATGGTACCCCTGGGTTCCAGTAATGGTTCAACTGATGATATCCATTAGTGGAACTGCAGAAAAGTGGCTAGGAGATCTTTAGGAAACTACGATAAGCACTTGTACACCCCAACCCCCACCGCACACAGAAACATATACGCACACACACACACACACTAGGTGTCATTCCCATCATGCGCTAACCTATGTACAAACACAAATTAAACTATTCCCCGTGTACTACTTATAACCAGAAGCCCCACGATTCCTTTAGGGCTCTGAAAACGAATGGACTGTATAGGGACCAGAGTTCCATTTGGGACGTGTTCTGTTATTCTCTCTCTTTATGTGGGTAGGTGGCAGAGCTTCGCTGCAGTCCCGTCCAAGGTTACTGCCACCCTGCAGGAATCAGCCTGGGTTTCTGGGCTGCCGGCAACAGCCGTCTAATTAAAAGAACATGCTCCACGCTGGGTAATCCAGAACAGATGCGGCTTCAAAGGGCTCCTCCATCATACAGTGCATCCTAGGAATATCAGCCTTTACCACGGGTGCATTTGAAATGAAGGAAATGATTACACAATACCGGGACCAATGTTCCCCTTATTCATCCAGTCCGTTTTAACATGTCGAGCCGGTACCATATGGCCTGTTAGTTCAAATGAGAGGTCTTCGTTATGTACCTTTTGAGAACGGAGCGGTGCTACTGGAAGGCTTTAAGATGCAGGCGGTCTCTCACCCCTGGAAAGAGAATGAGTTTCATTTGGGATGGTGGTCATTATTCTCACCTGGTTCTCTGTGTGGTTCTGAGCTATAGAAGCTGTGGACTGTGGCAGCTCCTCCTAAATGCATGACAACTGACACCACCAGGGGTTTGTGGGCTCGTCTCTCTCTCTTTTCGTTCTGTGTCTTCGTAACTCTCTCTCTGTGTCTTTGTAACGTCCCCTTCTCTCTTTGTGTCTCCCCCTTAATTGCAGGGGTGCTGTGGAACCTGTCCTCCTGTGACTCCGTCAAGATGACAATCATTCGGGATGCCTTATCTACTCTGACGAACACTGTGATCATACCTCATTCCGGATGGAGCAGCTTGACGTTTGATGACGAACACAAGCTCAAATTCCACTCGTCTCTGGTTCTGAGGAACACCAGTGGTTGTCTGAGGTAAATGACAGGCTTTGAAATGAGGCTACCTCCGCCTTCTGGATGTTTCAAGCTACTGCAACCTTCTCGCTGTTCAGTAGTTGTGAGTAAACGCATGACTGGCGAGTGACACAGACCTGACCGTGGGAACGTTAAAGTAACGGATCATAAACATGTCAGCCAGGAGTGTATTCAGTGATGAAAATCACAAACAAAGTACCCAGTATTAGAAGCTGTGAAGTGGTCCTTGAAATCTGCACATGTTTATTGTTTGTATTATTGTGCGCTGATTACTTGCTAGGAATTCTTGATGGTTGACCAGTTAGTGGAATCACTAAGCAACCAAGCTGTGGTAAAGGGCCTTTCCACTCTACAGCCTCCCTGCAAGGGCCCTGGTTTAAACGCAGTGACAGCATCTCAAGTGGCTCCCCCATGGCTTCTGGTCCAACCTAGTGCACCAAACAAGGAATCGTGGTGCAGTTTGGGATGCAGCGCACGTCGGTCTCTAATTGGTGGAAGCAAATGAATCTGTGTCTCTGAGCGTGCTCTGTTAGGCTGTTATTTCCCCCTTCAAAGCACTCATAATGACATTGTTGAAGGCAGGCCGAGCTCCTCATCCATTATGGATGGGACGACGCAAGTAAAACCTATAACATGCACCCAGGCTTGGTTCTGAGGGAACAAACGCATGCAAACTGTTTTATTGTGACCCTTATGACACCCTAATCGCTACCTATAGTGCCCTTTTTACAGCAGCCACTGCCCTGGTTAAAACTAGTCCACTAAATGGGGAATGCATTGCCATTTGGGACGTAGTCACCCTGTTTTTCTTTTTATGGGGCTGCTTGTGTGCTGTACCTGTCTTTGTGTGTGTGTGTGTTTGTAGAGTGCGGTTGTGTGTGCAACAACTGCTGAACACTGTGTGTGTTGTTTTATAGGAACCTGAGCTCAGCCGGTGAAGAGGCTAGAAAACAGATGCGTTCCTGTGAGGGACTGGTGGACTCTTTACTCTATGTCATAAAGGCTTGTGTCAACACCTCAGACTTTGACAGCAAGGTATGGGCAAACAAACAAACACAAACACACAATGGCAAGCAGCTCTATGGGAGTGGGATAAACCCTAGCCTACTGGTTTTGAAAACCTCCACTTGCATAGCTCAGTAGCATGATTGGGTATGCCTTTTAAAAGCCTTCCCAAATGGCATCCTATATCTGTCTAATGCACTACTTTTACCAGTGTGTCCGATGGCTCCTAGTCAAAAATACTGCATCATAAAAGCAACATTTAGAACGCTCTGTACTTCTAAGCTTGTGTGGGCAACAAATCTGCCTGTATATGAGCTTCAAACAGTAGAATTAAACCCCTTAGTTTGAGCCAGATCTGTCCGTCTGTGGAGATACTTTAAGCTGTTATCACAATGTGTCTCAAAACTAATTAATTTATACAGATTAAGAGACACACACACATTAGTATGCGAGGACTTGACATTTTCGAGCAGAAAATAAAGATAATAATATACTGTAGGTGAGGCGCCTTACTTTCCCAAAATAGTCTAACAATATTTATTAATTCACTTTGATAGCAATTTCGGTACACACACTGCTTCATATACACACACAGCTAACCCCCGATTTGCATGGTTACAATTTTTCCTCATGCTCCTGCACACACACACACAAATATAGACATGTTATTGAGCGCTTTCACTGACACTGAAATGCTCAGATGTATATTGTGTGTCTATATAGTGTGTGTAGATGTATAGTATGCTGACACCTCATCTTGCTCTTTCGTTGGCATTGAAGTCACTCAATCAATGAATCAGTCAAATGTATTTATAAAACCCTTTTGTCACAAAGTGCTTTTAGCAGTTGTGCTTTTTACAAAACATCAGCAGTTGTCAGCAGAAAGGCTGCTGGAATCGTCAGGGTTTTGTCTTGATCTGCCAATGAAGTCAACTTGGGGCACCCCGTGATTAACAGGACTCCTACCTCCCTCCCTCTAACACCAGATTGTGGAGAACTGTATTTGCACTCTG
Source organism: Novumbra hubbsi (assembly GCA_016801125.1). NCBI lineage: Eukaryota > Metazoa > Chordata > Actinopteri > Esociformes > Umbridae > Novumbra > Novumbra hubbsi. The sequence continues at coordinate 5,977 of JACXGK010008388.1, forward strand.
AGGAACCTGTCTTATCGCCTGGAGCTGGAGATGCCGCCCTCTAAGCTGCAGGGAGCCCAGGAACTGGACGGTCTGCTGGGCTCGGAGTCTCCCAGTAAGGACGTGGACTCCAGCTGTTGGGGCAGGAAGAAGAAGAAGAAGAAAAAGGACTCCCAAGAAGACCAGGTAAATGCCCGGGAAAACCACTCCGATCGCGTCCCAAACTACACCCTATTCCCTGTACGCACTCTGTTCAACCAGGGCCCATAGGACTACAGCTCAAGTGTGTTGTGTAGTTTGGGAAGTGACTGCAGTCCGACAGTTGAACGTGTCACTCCCCAGGCCTTCAAAGGGATTGGTTCCCTCTAGGTGAATTCAGGGACTCATCCCAGAATGTGGGTGTACAACACAACGCTTCAGTCGGCTTTCAGGAGGAACATTTACTCCAAATGTTTGTCTTCTTGATCTTGACAGTGGGCATGGAGCCAGATCTGTCTGCGTCCTGCGCCATCTGTTTTGTCTGTCATGACTGAATTAGTGGACAGCGTTGGGCTGTTTATCCAAATCATTTGGGATGGAGGCACAGTGTAGTCGGATCTACACTACAGATGGCTTAAGACTTAACAGGCCACACCTGAACGTCTTTGAATCTTGGCTGAACTATTATTTGAACTCTTCAACTTCTCCATGGGAGACTGGGGCCCATGCCCATTCCTTAGCACCTGAAAGTCAGGACTGATTCAAGATCAGGGCTCCTACTCTTAGACGCTTAATACATACAGAGATAGAGTCTCAACAGTGTGCTAATGATGTGGTCGTGTGGGTGCCTGTGGTCATAATGGTACGTTTGTAATGTGTTCCCAGTGGGATGGAGTGGGCCCAATCCCCGGCTTCTCCAAGACCCCCAAGGGGGCTGAGATGTTGTGGCATCCAGCCGTGGTGAAGCCTTACCTGATGCTGCTGGCTGAGAGCTCCAACCCTGCCACTCTAGAGGGCTCAGCGGGCTCCCTACAGAACCTGTCTGCCGGAAACTGGAAGGTACATTTAGGACACACTCTGCGTCCCGCAAGGCACCCAATTCACCACACCATGCCACCCGAGGCCAACGGCGCTATAGTCCGGCACATTTTCAAAACAAATCCTAATGATGGAGGAACTCTCCATAAGATTGATTTTGAACAAATGTCACTCTGCGCTTAAGTTATCACAACGCATGTGTATTTGTTCTTAACTGTAAAACCGTTTTCCCAAGTTTGAGTTGCACACCATAGAGCTTAAACCACTGAGGTTCTAACCCCCGTTGTGCTGTAACCTGTGCGGTGTCAGTTTGCGGCCTACATTCGAGCGGCGGTGCGCAAGGAGAAGGGTCTTCCCATCCTGGTGGAGCTGCTGAGGATGGACAACGACAGGGTGGTCTGCTCCGTGGCCACGGCTCTGAGGAACATGGCCCTGGACGTTCGGAACAAAGAGCTCATCGGTGAGGACACCTAGCAGTCAACGGGGGGGTCGGGGTGGAGGGTGTAGAACCAGAGGTCGGGTTCCAGGCGCCGGGCGGATGCTTAGTAGTCTCACGGCCGGGTACAGTGCCCACTTCATTTCCATCCAGTCATTGCTTTTTTTGTCAAATCACTCCATTTTCTGGGAAAACAAGATTTTTATAGACTGGCTGAGCGCCAATAATTAAGAGTTATTGGGTTTCGGGGGGGGGGGGGCGGCACCGCAGACTGAAGTCTGGCAGGGGAGTCTGGCAGGGGAGTCTGGCAGGGGGGAGCTAACAGGGGAAGCGACTAGAGAGGTGCTCTGGAGGAGGCTTGGTTTGAGGGACAACGAATGGGAATGTGATTTGAGAACAGGGTCCTTGGGTCTAAACCCTTGGGGGGCTCTGTGTCCTATAGGGAAGGCACACTGTCAGCTGGGGCAGCACAATTCAAGCTGAACAAATAGTGTCCGCCATGCAGAAAGTACATTCTGGTCGCCTGTCCTAGAGGAAAACCTTCCCCGGTCGAAGACGTGACATGAGGTTACCTAATGAATGTTTCTGTCGCTCAGTTTAGTCTCTGTCTCTCTTTGAGGGGGGGGGTGTTTCGTCTCTGGTTGCAGCATTCTAGTTTTACTTAAAGCTTTAGTTCACTTGCTTGCGGTAGAAATAGGTCAAATAGAAGTTGATATGGGCCTACATTCAGGTCAGATGAGAAACCCCAAGTGTGTTTATCAAAGCTTCAGAACAATGAACATTAGGAAGTACACGATCAACACTCTACGCGTCCCTCCCCAGGGAAGTATGCGATGAGGGACCTGGTGAATCGTCTCCCTGGGGGGAACACCACCCAACTATCCGATGAAACGGTGGCGGCCATTTGCTGCACCCTGCATGAGGTCACCAGCAAGAACATGGAGAACGCCAAGGCACTGGCCGACACGGGCGGCATTCAGAAGCTGGTCAACATCACCAAGGGCAAAGGAGAGAGGTGAGGCTGTGTCGAAGAATGGCACCCTATTCTCCATGTATGTAGTGCACTATATTAGGAACAGGCCGAGTACCATACTAACAGTACATTAGAAAGGGAACAGTGTTTCATTCGGGGTGCAAGTAAAGAACTCAAGTAGGGACCAGGGAGATGAACCTGACATGATTGACACAGACTCGAGCAATGGTATCATTCCACTAGAACAATCAAGGTGTTAGTAGTAGTAGAAAGCAACTATGCTCATATGTCGCAGAGGTTACACCTCAGAATGGAAGGTGGGCCATTTTAATATACTGTGTATGCCTGTCTACGCATCCCAGAGTATGCAGTATCTTTAGGTATAATTTGCAAGAGATTTCCGGGCTCACTGCCACGCTGTCTCCGGTGAACGTATGATAATCGTTGTCTCTGTCTTTACAGGTTCTCCATGAAGGTGGTGAAGGCTGCTGCTCAGGTCCTCAACACACTCTGGCAGTACCGAGACCTGAGGGCCATCTACAAGAAGGTATGCTGAACAACGGACGTGGGCTTCAGAGTTCCCAATTGATGGCCACTTTCCAAAAATCCCTTTTGAAGGGTTCCCAAATCCCCTGCTTATCAGAGTCAGAGAGGGGAAAGCCTCAAACCCCTGACCCACAAATGTTGCAACTGTATGAAGCCGACCATAGTGGGAATGTGTGGCCAAAGTCACCATGTTTTGTTTTTTTAGGACGGATGGAACCAAAACCACTTCATCACGCCGGTGTCCACTCTAGAGCGGGACAGATTCAAGTCTCAGCCCGCCCTCCCGACAAGCACCATACAGATGTCCCCAGTCCACCAGTCAGGTCAGCCAGACAGTCATTTGCCCGCCAGGCCCACTTATGTGAATTCGGGAGCCGTTTAGGATGTGGCCCTTGATTTGGACCCGCTGGTTTCCATTTAACATTGTCATTCTGATCTCTGTATTTCCACAGCTGGTAGCGTAACCTCGTCTCCTGCAATGCTAGGAATTAAAGAGAACCCCTCTGATTATCAGAGGACACAGACAACTATGCAATTTTATAACCACCAAGGAGACAACAGTGTGCACAAATATCAATATACAGGTAAGTGTTCAGCATACTGGAGTCTCGTGATCCGTTGGAGCTTTAGAAAATGTCTGTAATGTAGTGCAGTAATAGTGGGATGATGGTGTTTTACAGTGCACTTGCCCGGTGATGTAATTGGCTGTATTATAATTTTTGCATATCAATTACTCTTCTTTGCTTAAAACCGACACACAGTTATTTAATTCATTTAAATGTGAGTAAGATTTTACTAAATATTCGAAGGAATAATTTTACCTTCTAAATTGATTGAACACATTTTCAATAGCAAAAAAACTGTTGTGTCAACTCTTGTTTAGAAGTGTGGATGAAACCAGAAGTCAAAAGTCAATCACAAGTCTCCAGGAAGTGTGCGAGGAGAGTCTTGTTTTAAATGGAACACAGTGTTTTTGCATTTCGCCTATCTTACACATGGGGGCCATATCCCATGTGTAGCACCTTTAAGCAATAACTCACAAAGGTGTGGGGTATTCTGCCAACATACCACAGCTGAGGGCTGTTCTTAGGCCCAAAGGAATCCCTGGAAGCGGCCCTTGGGTGTAATATATTGGCCATATACCACAAACCCCCAGGGTGCCTTGCTACTGCTATGCAGTGGTTACCAGTGTAATTAGAGCAGTAAAAATGTGTGTTTATGTAAAACCCCTAATATATATGTGTATATATATATATATACCACAGTGTATATTAGCGTACATAAAAGCACAGTATATCCAATGAAACACTGGAATTCTTATTAAAACCATATCAGCCATACACACCAGACAGCGATCAAAGGGTTCCCTTGGGGCCTTTTCTGCCTCTTTGTAGGCCGTAATCCATTTGATCCCCCTCACCACTCCCATGAATCGCATTCCAGTCCCCCTCTCCACCAGCTTTCCCGTCTCCACATCATACCTCCCTCTTCCATATCAACATTATCGGGAGCCTGGAGCCTCTTCAGACAATCGGCTAAGTTCAAACATGCCCTTGAGCCTCTTTGTTGCGTTTAAGTGGGTCTGCGGAGCAGTATGGTTGCTGGCTTCCACACATTTTAAAGCCACTCGGCTGGCCAGTCTCAGCAAAGAAGCCATTGTTAGTTGCCCTGAGGAAGAGTAGGGCTACTTTCAAAAGTACACCCTAGTCACTATGTAGTTCAGTACTTCTGACCAGGGCTTTGGAATAGTAGGGTGCACCCAGAGAGGCCCGCTGCCAGATTGGGCCTCTGAGAGGGCAGCCTCCTCCACATTCCTTGTCTAGCTGCCCGTCTCCCTCCCCGAGTACCCAGGAACACTTACTGGGCCAGCCATAAAACCCAGCCCGATTGGCTGAAAGCTGCTTGCCTGTTCCGTGGCGCGTAACGAGCTGAACCGAGAACCTGCCTCAGGGGCTGTGTGTGAGGCGGGGTGTTTTTTTTTTTTTTTTGACACACCGTAGGGTAAACAAGCATCAATGTTTACGTCGATGGCGAAGTTAAAACCATAATGTTGTGTTACCTCTCTTCCAGGGTCGGGAAAGCCCTCGCCGTATTACATGGGGTCCTACGCCTCGCCGACGAGGGAAGACCCGAGAAGAGCACAGGTAAATACAGCAGGCTATCAATCAGTCCCTTCTGGTCGGCCATCCGTATCCGCTGTACTCCGCCACACTGAGAACTTGTCTTCGCACCGCTACGCTAATGGAAGGAGACTGACACGTATTCCGTTGTGGATGAATGCGTGAGCTGGAAGACATCCAGCCCGTCAGCCATTGTGGGAGCGAGAGTGGATGTGACTGCCGTAATGAGGATGGCCTGGGCGAGTCTCAGGGCACCTGTCACTGTGTGGACATGTCCCTGTGCGTTCAGTCAGATAACAGTCAGGAGAGGGGGAGCTCTGCGCCCTACAACTCCCCTTCACTCTCCCCACGCTCCAGGTAGCCTAATGGGCAGAGCGTGGGCCAGTGACCCCGAGGGCGCTACTACAAAACCCACGAGCTAGCAAGGTGAAAAATCTGTTGATCTGCCCTTTAGCGAAACGGCTGACCCCACACGTCGAGGTCTCACAAGGAGTTTCGCATGGGCACAAAGGAATGGACATATTCTCTTCTTGCACGTGAAACGGGAACAAAACAAAACACACCTATTTGAGCGGAATATTACATGAAACTGTTCATCCAATGCAAAGAGGTGGTGTCCTGGCTACGCCTATGCTGTGTCTGGGCATCCGCCCGAGGGTCTAACCTTAGTCGGTACTTGAATTTCCAGAAAATCTGCTCCGTTGTTTCCCGTGGTACTGCCACTTAACTGTGTTCCTGTTAAGGGACAGATCTGATCCCGTTCTGCTTGTCTCGTCTCCTCCACAGCAGCAGGTCTACTACACCGAGGAGCCCAGCAGGAGGAACTACGACACCTACAGAATGTACCTGCAGTCCCCGCAAGGATACGAGGATCCCTACATCGACGACGTGGTCACGTTCCCTCCCGCGTCAGACTACGGCTCTCGCGGCCACGGACTGAAATCCAGCACAAACTACGTGGACTTTTACTCCACCACACGGAGGCCTTCCTACAGGGCGGAGCAGTACCCCGGGTCACCAGACTCCTGGGTATAGGGACTCAGTCTTGGAACCCAACCGATGAACTGTTCCACAAACTTTTACATGTGTGTTTGTTTTTAAAAAAGTGAATCTGAGCGTAGGGGTTGGAGGCGATGGCCGAGGGAGAAATGGAATGTTAGCCGAAGAAAGAAGGAATGTCAAGGAATGTGAATTATCTTTACTTTTTAGAGACAGGAAGTCATGCTGTGGGTGTGTTGGGAGAGGGTGGCACTGGACATTTGTGTGAGCAGCATCTTGCTCTTGTCTAGGTGTTAGTTTTTCTTTTGGGAACCCGTAGCTGGGGTAGCATGGTGAAGGTGTGGGTTATGTGAAAGAAAGGTTTGCGGTAAAGGGTCAGATGGGGAATGTGTATGTGTATGTTCGTAGGCCAAAATGAATCATGAACTCATCTGTAAAAAAAGTAAGAAAAAAAAAAAGTAATCTAATGATGTTAGTTTGTACAGAGGGATCAAATTGTATTTGTTCTTAATGTTGAGATTGTGTATGCCATTGAGTCTTGTACATTTCCTTCATTTTATTGTAAATACAGAAAAAATGACACCTGGTTTACGCTGATCAGCACTGGTTAAGACTTGTGCCATGTCAAATCTATATCATAGATCTATACGTATATGAATAAATAAAGAGGTAAAGATAACCATTACACAAACATGCAAAGATAATAAAACTTCACTTTTGTTTTTTAAATGAATTGTGTTATTGCAGACATTTTGGTGACGTTGCAGATATTCTCTTTATTTTTCCATTTCCTGTCTTGGACCTTTCATGAGACAGATCACTGCCATTTTCTATGCACACCAACCAACATAATAAATATGAATGTTTGGTCTGTGAATAGCTCTACAACCTCTCTTCCTCATCTGCTCTGTCTTTGCACTCACACAGCCTTTCAGTAGGCCAGGGCTGCCCAACCCTGTTCCTGGAGATCTACTGTCCTGCAGGTTTTTTCTTTAACCCTTTAACACACTTGCCTGATTAAGGTTTTCATCCAGCTAATTGTTAGAAAAAGGGGTGCTAAATTAGAGTTGGAGAGGAAACCGATAGGACTGTAGATCTCCAGGAACAAGGTTGTGCAGCCCTGCTGTAGACCAACCCCAGTTTGACCAAAAGCCCCGATCAGCAGTAGAAATAGGGTGGCATTAGGGACATATAAAACATTATAGAATGACCAGACATGTTATGATCTGATTTCCTTACCAGGCTACAGATGGTTTCAGGTGATCAATTTGAATGTTTTCTTGCATACAAAAGACTCATCATACAGCTATTGCTTTTTGCATGGATATCAAGTTCTTTGTGTTCTATTTCTAAAACAATGTATTACATGTCAACCATGTTTTAATAAGATCAATTTCAGATTATTTAATCAAGTTAATCGAGATCGTATTATACAGATCTTTAAACACTTGGATAGCAATGCTTTAACGCAACACAACCAGATGGGGAATTGGCGTTTTGCTTCTATTGTGCTTTGTTCAGATCTGCAAACAAAGAGGGGCGTGGCTAGAGGTTGTTTTGAACTAGGCAATAGCGTAGATGGAACAGGATCATTAACATACCTATTTGAACGCAATTGAGCCAATCTTTTACTAGCAGGATAAACAATTACATTTGTTCTTACTCATTATGTGTGGTTAATTTAACTGGAATAAATGTGCTGCAGCCGATGCCTGCATGCTGCTGATTCTTGCTTCCTGCATCAGCTACGTCATTTTCCTTTCAGCGATATAAAAACAACAGAGTGCGTGTTGAGGTACTTTGTGGTTCTGCTAGTGTCGTTCGCAAGTTCAGAATGGTGCAACTTTCTAAATCCGGAATGAAAGAGACTCCTGAATTGAAAGCTGGCCATCCTCCAGCAGGTATTGGTGGCGTGTTTATGCGTACTAAATGTATATATTTGTCAAAATATCTTCGATTTAATGGGTTCTTTGGCTTTTGGGACCGTTGCCTTGTGTACATTTATTGCGTTTCTGTATAAGGAACCGTAAATGAACTCCACATAGGTGTCTATATAATGTTGCTTTTGTTTTTCCTCGTTCAAACATCAGTAGTGTTGCTACAGTGCGCATTCTCAAACAACAGTTGCGTGGGTGGTAAACGAATTAAAAACACGATGCATGAAACCGTTGCTTTCAGTAGTTTGTACGTTTTAGTAAAATGTTTCGATTAGGAAACGTATTCAAATTTTGTCGGTGATGCGTAGCGGGACTTCTATAAACCGTGTAGCTTACTTTGCTCAAAGCTGCGCGCCAGGGATGGGCTGGTCGTACAAAACTTCTGTGTTACTTTTTAATGAACGTATTCCCCGTATTATATTTAAAATGAATGTAACCATCATAACCTATATCACCTTTCGGGTAGGTTATCTGGCCACGCAGGGTTCGGCAACTGCGTTACATCGTGGTTTTGAGAGGGTTAGAAGTGCTGCGGCCCATTTGCTTACTTCGTGGTGTTGATATAAACCTTTGTGTTGAGACCTGACTGTCCCAAAATGTTATAGGTCTTCTGCATCAGTTTTGCCTTCTGTACTGTGGCGTAACATTAAGATTGATTCATTGGTCAGCTTTGGAATATAATGATCTCTTTGGTTTGAAAGTATGTGGTACACTTCTTTTGGAAATGAAACGATGCTGCCTATTTGAAATGGTCTACTAACTTCCACTTTGAGCACTGACCTTTCCACAAACTCATTGTATACTAAATAAAAATGTAAACAACATACGTTTTGGGTTCATGAGCTTAAAAATGTGGGTGTTTTATTTTTATACACCCAAAGTTAATTTTGTAGTGACTTGAAATCCAAAGATTATAGGGCCCATGGCAGAAGTGTCAAACCGGTTACACGGAAGGCTAGTGTCTGCAAGTGTTTGCGCTGCACTTGATTGATAAATTATGTCACTAATTGGTTAGTTTCTGCCCTCACCTGGTTGTTTGGGTCTGAACTGGGAACCAATTTATAGGAAAAACCTGCAGATACTCAGCCCTTCGTGGAAATGGGTCCACACCCCTGGCCTAGGGACTTCATTTCACTGATCTCCTTATAAACTGTAACACAGTTAAATAGTTTTTATTTTACTAACTAGTACTAAACATTGTTTTGTGTTAAAGTAATTCATGATAGGTTTGGACCCTTTCCTGGTGAACATGTATAGCTTTTGAAATTGTATCTTTGCTGGTTTGGCAAATGACTTGTTTTGGAAAAACCTCAATTGTACAGTGCTCCTGCAATACAAATGGTTCTGCTCTGACTCTACAGTGAAGGCTGGGGGGAAACGAGTGGTCAAGAAGAGCTATGAGGAGAGTCATGCAGCCCACCATGTAAACCCAGAGAGGGAACACAAGGTTCCCAAATCCAGGTACAGCATTACTGGCAACACTAGAAATGGGTGCTTTAGGTGGAGTAAAGGGTTAATTGGGAAGCTGTAACTATTGTTGGCAAGCTAAGCTTTAAAAAATATTGTTAGTCAGTCGTCTCTTAACAGGCCCACAATGTTACGTTTCATTTTGTGACGTAACATTTGGAATATCTGGTTTTTGAGTGATCACACTAAATGCAACCACCTGTTGCTTGAAGCGAAGCTGTGGACTGTTAATTTTTAAATGTTTTGCCCCAACATGGTGTGAACTGTACAGTCTACATTTGCTAATTGGTCCTATGAGGGTTTTTGCTGACTTCCCTCTTAACGCAACTTCCACATTCAATTCCATATAATTTCTAGTGTTTTATGTTCCATTAAGTTCTTTTTAATGCATGCAAGCCAAAAGCTTCGCAACAGAAAATAAATGGCATTATGGTTTATAATGGTCCTGTTTACTGTAGGTAATCCCCTTTCTAGTGCATTTCTTAGTGTTTGATGCCTATTTTACCACTGCATTTTATCTGCATGTTTCACCTCTTGCCAGAGACCACATGATTGAAATGAATTACTGTATTAAATAAAAGTAAATCGACTTTCATGTACTCTCTGACCTGCATTGTCTGCTTGTGAGTTAAACTTGTAATGTTCTTTTAGATCTGCAGCCACCTCCAGCAGAATGCAGCAAATCAGTATCTTGTTATCAGGAACACTTGACAAGGTAAGGTGTATAGACTTATTGGTACAATTCCTCAGTGCTTTTTTTTTTTTTTTACGAGTGATGGCAGTTGTTTCATGTCAAAGGTTGGTGTCAAAATTATTGGCACCCCTTAGGATTAAAGTAAATCTGAACTTCAAGTGCAGCTTTTCCCTAAACTTTTGTCTACCCATAGCTTCCTATATCACTGAGGTACAGAAATAAGTTAAATCATTAACTTAGACTTTCCTCTATTACAAAGGGGAAAGGCCAAATTTTCAGTTGGGTTGACAAAATGGTTGACTTTCCTTAAACCCAAAAAAAGAAGGGTTGGCTTTTGAGAAAGTTGCGTCCACAGTTTACATGTGGATCATT
>JACXGK010008389.1:0-22531 GCA_016801125.1 Novumbra hubbsi
CGTAAGTAATAACTAGACCAGTAGCCAATGACGTAAGTAATAACTAGACCAGTAGCCAATGACGTAAGTAATAACTAGACCAGTAGCCAATGACGTAAGTAATAACTAGACCAGTAGCCAATGGCGTAAGTAATAACTAGACCAGTAGCCAATGGGTTTTGATACTTTCTGGTTGAGTGGTTGAGTGGCCCTTGGTGGGCCTTGGTGGGCCACGCATCCGACGAAAAGTTCCACCCTTGTTGCGAGACAAGGTCTTACTAGTGAACTGGACGGATGAAAAGGAGGAAAGTCAAACCCAGTAAACACGCACAAATGATGTGTTAATGAAGAGTTCTAAAGGTGTTTTCATCTCCAGGGAGGTTTTGTTATTGTTGACTTAGACAGCAGCTGGAGGCAGGAGACGTGTGTGTGTGTGTGTGTGTGCGTGTGCGTGTGTGTGTTAATGGCTCTTGAGGTGGTTAAATCCATCCTAGTCAGGTAGTCCATTTATTCAAAAACAGGCTCTGACTAATTTAAAGCACTGATTGGAGGTTGTTAATGTAGGATAGGAGAACGGGGGCTTCTATGACCGGTACTAACTTACACAGATATCCATGAGCTGCACCTATAGCTTTCAATCAATTTGTTTCTGTTTAATCACTCTCTCTCCATCGTTCTCACTCTGTCACCCTCTCCGTCGTTCTCTCCAGGTGTTTAAAGGAGAAGAGGGTGCCTTCCAAATCACCGGTCTCCAGGGCAACACCGACTACCGTTTCCGTGTGTGCGCCTGCCGCCGTTGCCAGGACACCAACCAGGAACTCTGTGGCCCTCTAAGCCCCTCCTCCCTGTTCACCCTGCGTCGCCAGGAGCAACAGTTGCTGGGAGAGACGAGCGTGGTGGAGACGGGGAAAGGGGCGGGGCTTATCTCGAGCGACGAGCGCTTTGCGGCGGTCATCGTGTGCGCGTTCGCCTGTCTCTCCATCCTCATGGCCTGTCTGCTACAATACTTTGTCATGAAGTGAGGGAATAAATCGGCAATGGGATTTTAAGAGAAAAGTACAGGAAGAAAGAATGCATCGGCGTAGGAAAGAAAAGAAAACACTTGAGAATCATCTACAGGATAGAAAGAGAAGTAAACAAGAGAGGAAGAAAGAGAAACGTCTATGCAGAAAAAGACGTGAATCAAAACAAAGACTTGAGCTGTACTACAGTTAATCTGACTGTGTTGTAGTCCACGTATCTACTTACTCTTTCCTCATCTCGCTCTCTCTTCCGCGCTCTCTTTCCTAATCTCTCTGTCTCGTGTTGTTCATAGATCGGTCCCTCTGTTTCATGTAATGGATGTATTTGGAGGGACACTGTTCGTAGCCTTGTTGGACAAAACAAACAGACTGTTAACCAAGCAAGACTGTTAACCATTAGCCAGCCACGAGTCTAGCAGAGCTCTTCTCAACCTGCATGACTTTATTTTGTATCTTTTTAAACCTACAGTATGTATTAAGGTTAGACAAAGTGTATTTTCCTTACTTTTCTTTACAGTCAATTCCTTACTTTTATTTGTGTCGTATTTGCGTTGCTCGCTTTTGTAGTTTTTTTTTTTTTACTGTCGCGCCATTTTGAAATGTAGTTCCAAAGCTTCAGCCATGTATCCATCAATATCTGTTTAATTGTTTATTATCGGTCAAATAATGCAACCTTAACACAAAAAAAAAAAAAAAAAAAAGAAACACATAGAAACACACACACACGCACAGCGAGGCAAATACAGACACACACTCACACACACACACACACACACACACACTCAGATGCCTTCTCTTCTGCCTCCTTTATTCAGCTACCAAAGCGATGCCATGGCTACAAAAAATGCTGCTATCCGGTTTCGTTGTATCTATGAAAGAATGGAACTAGTTACCTAATATATACAATCTATATCAAATATATCTAGGATAGAACTACTTTTCTATCTGTGTAGGGGGCGATGCTAGGATGTAATAGGGCCAGTGTAGAGGTCTGGTGAACCGAGACGAAGACAGGGAGGGTTCCAGGCAGATGTCGCCTGTTAACCGAGGATTTAGGAAGGGATGTCGAGCCCTGCTTTGGGTCGACCACTCACTGGCCATGTCTAGCCAATCGGCGACACCGGTTAAAGGATTTGGGGTCAGGTTAAACCTTTTCTAATTTTGTACCTATCGAAACACTTTGACCTGTGAGAACTGGACACGGCACCCCCCGGTCTCCGGCCGAACAGGTGGATTGGGAGTGGTTTAATGAAAGAACGATACGTATTTTAGGTGCTCATCTGCAGGTCTGAGGTCGGTTCATTTGATAGCCACCGTTTTAGAATGTGGAGGTTACTGTGGTAACCATTTAATCCCGCCCCCCTTTGTTCACAAGTCTTCCTTGTGACCAACTCAGTCTGCCCTTATAACACCTCATGCTCTTTTTATTTACCTCACCCTCTGTCATTCCTAACCTGCCTCTGTCCCTCCCTGTACCTCCCTTTCTAATGTCGAAATCATCCCTTGGTGCCTCTTTCTCCTGTTATGTCTGAAATCATCCCTCTGTCCCTCTAAGCTGTGCCTCTGACTCCTTAGTTAGCAGATCCTTTAACTGCTCCAACACCTTTGCCAAAGTCGATGGGAAAGTTACTCTATAATTTCTCTATAGGTTCTATACGTTTATTTAAGTATAATATTTGCATACAGTACTTTACAAGCCAATTACAGTGCAATCTTTTCAGTTATTTATTGTTTTAAAAAAAAATAAGAATTTAGAGACAAATGTAAGTGTAGTTATAAATGTACTAATTTGTTTTCCTCTCGTAGCATGTTGTATTGTCATTATTATCCTGTTTTTGTGATTATTGGATGTTATTTTAGATGTTTGATTTAAGGCCAGCATTTCGTAATCTCAGTAACTCTTTGCGTTTTTCTTTTTTTTTCCCTCTTACAATCTTTGGGAAAACCTGTAGTGTTTTTTTTTTATTCTGTCTGCCAATATCTACATTAACCAAATGCCTTGTTGTCTGCCTCGCACAGAGTCGGCGGTTATCCATAACCACACATCATCATCAGATCCTAACAATCCTAGTTCCAATGTATTTGTTATGGAGTTGATGACTCGGGATATGATCGCTTTGTGGGCTTCTCTATATGCATTGAGAGATGTAGCAAACCTTTAGCCAGCCTATGTTGGTAAGGTGATTAGACTGGAGCAAGCACACAAAGTTTCTTCAGAAACCATGGCCTTTGCTGGTCATTTGAGTGTCTGCATTGGGATTGGTGTTGAGGCTTCTAACTGGGAGTGGCCCTTAATGGTTATGAAGGTACTCCTTATAGTTACTGTAACCAGTGCTTGACGTGGAAGACAACCACTGTTATTCTACCTTACCAGCCTGTATTCTACAAGGGTGGCCATTGTTGGAACAGGACAGCGTAGCTCCTATACTGGTCAGTACTGTCCTACTTTGACCACGATCAGAAACAACACCTTCTGTATACTGTATATCTATGTTTCGGCTTGGGAATGTAGCGGAGGTCATTTGATGAACTACGCTAGTGGAACTGGAACTGGTTTGCTTTAGTTCTTGGGGCGGATGTATTTTGAGACAATGTAAAGAGCATTCTTGGCCTGATGCTGCTCGGTTCCCCAGAGATTCTGAAGGTGCATGGTTCCCCAGGGGGTCTGGAGGTGCGTGGTTCTCCAGGGAGTCAGAACAGTAGCTGCCTTACTTTTGCCTTGCTGGCCTTGCCTAGTGTTTTAGATTATCATCCATCTGATGACCTGTTTTTTTTCTGCCAAAGTCGAGGCTTGTGTCATCGCATTTTACTATGTGTGTATGTGCCAAATGCGCGCACACACAAACATTTTCTGTTATTTTCATATTAAAGGGTTCCGTGGGGTTCCCTCTGTGACGAAAACATCATTATTAGTGCTATTATATTAGTATTATTGCCTCAAAAAGGAAAAACATAACTTGATCTGTGATTTACGCTTTTTTCATATTATCTTTGTTATTTTCTTTTTTTGTAAAGCGAAACGCATTAATTGTGCCATTGTTATATGTGTAGCCCCTTTACAGAGTTTTAACATGCTGATTTCACACTGAAAAGGTAAAGAGACTAAAACAGTCATGATTTCAGATCGATGATCCTGATGATAATAATAATGATTACTGATGATCCTGATAATGATGATCCTGATAATGATGATCCTGATAATGATGATCCTGATAATGATGATCCTGATGATAATGACGATGACTATGATGAATACTTTTCCAAGCTTCTCGTTTTAGAGCCTTAGTGTTGATTTGTATCCAGTATTTTTCTAAGAAACGATATTCAGTGCAGAGCTAGATATACATATAGAGACAGAGTATTGAGGCTAAATTGAGGCAAGGACAACTATCAGAGATTATTTGAAGCACTTTTGAAGCCCATGCGGGAAACAGTTAGCCAAACCTTGTCCTGAAAGAACCCGGATACTTCTTTATCGGACATCTTGTTTTGACTCCCGGCAAACACGACGGCTTGCCCGGGCAGTCTGTTACATTGGCATTACATGGTTGCTTGGCATTTTGACCAGGCTCTATTGCGTGACAGTCGTTTGGCATTGTTGCGTCCTTTGGTGTGACCAAGCCATAGGGTGTTGCTGTGTCATCTGGCGGGACTCGTTCTGTCCCGTCAACCCCCGTCTCAGCATGAAGACTGTTGATATGTCCTTTACTGCCTGACACTGTGGACCCCCCCCAAACGTTAAACAGCCAAATCATTCCTGATGCCTGCAGCCTTGTCAGGGGGGTTTCCTGGCTATGTGACTGGACCAGTCATGAAACTCTCCAGTCCCAACTCCCTAGCAGTGCTGAATGTTATAGGGTGAGTTCAGGATAATTACTTAGGATTATGTTATGCCAGGTTAAGACAATTCTACTTCAAGTAATATACCCACTGTTCCCTCTAGTTTTTTTGATAATTTTCTTTTAAGATTTTGGCCAGTGTTTTTACATTTGTATATGTGGGCAACACGCCTACTGGTCCTGATCCTCTAGTGGGTCCTGAACAAAACACATGCGTTTGCCCGACCCAACGTCTGTGCCTTCTGATTGGTTTCTTTTTTTTTTGTCTTGTTTTGTTTTAAAAAAAATGTAACAGAAAGTACAGATTGGAAATGGATTAGTTAACAGTCCCAGATTAACTCAATATGTATTTAAATATTTTTTAAGTCTGAAACAAAAAGAAAACAGCAACATATTTTTACCTCACACCTTAAACAAACATTCCTACGTGTCATAGTCTACAATTTGAAAGAAAAAAAGAAAAACCATACATTTCTACTACTTTGTATTGTAAATGTTAGACTATTTCATATGCATTATATAAAAGAAACTGCCATATCAATTTTAATGTATAGATTTTTGCAAATACTACCCTCTGTATGTAAGACTTAACTGTATCGCGGTAGCCTATATTATATAATATATTTATGCCCAATAAATGTTTAATTTTTTCTGACTTCTCTTGTATTCCGTGTCATTGTTCGTGTTTGCATTCATATGTTATTTATGTGTTATGCTATGGGGTGGTGGGTAGTCTGTGGGCTGGTGGGTTGTCTATGGGGGGTGGGTATTCTATGGGCTGGTGGGTAGTCTATGGGATGGTGGGTAGTCTATGGGCTGGTGGGTAGTCTATGGGGGGTGGGTATTCTATGGGCTGGTGGGTAATCTATGGGGTAGTGGGTAGTCTAAGGGGTGGTGGGTAGTCTATGGGCTGGTGGGTAGTCTATGGGGGGGTGGGTAGTCTATGGGCTGGTGGGTAGTCTATGGGGTGGGGGGTAGTCTATATAAAAAATCATGCAACCCCAATACCACTGCTCGATTCCCAAGTTCCATCCCATATCGTTCTGCCCTTTTGCAAGGCATCAACTGTGGGGCAGACCTTAGGCCAGTGTGTGGGTGGTTGGTTGGTTGGTTTGGGGTTTACATGTCTGTGGAGGAAAGTGTCCAATGAGGAGACAGGCAGTCAGTCTCAACCAGGGATCGTTTGTTATCATCCTTCTAACGCCAACCCTCAATAAGAAGTAGGAAAGGATGTTTGAAAGAAATGGACGGCCAGTGTCAACATGAAACCAAAAGGCCTGTCCATTTCTTCTCGCACACACAGTTTAGAATTGTGTTAAGTTCTAGAATTGTGTTAAGTTCTAGTTCTTTTATTAGATGTCCTCCGTTCTCCCTGTGCGTGGGTCCTGCCTCCTTGGTGTTCCACCTAGACAGTAGCCTTCTGATGTAGACTAGAGAACAGGGTGTCAAGAATAGAGTGTACAACTCTGGCTTAGCAGGTGACTGTGTGTGTGTGGCTGGGTAAACAGCAGAGAAGAGAGATCCACAAAAGCACATTCAGCCAAGCGCTCGCTGATTTGTGCAGGAACATTGCCATCGATCTTCTCTCTTTATTCTCTGTCTTTTGCAGTCTCTTACCTCCATCGCTTGCTTTTATCACACTGTCTAATTCTCTCATTCTGAATCGCTTTTTAAGGGCCCTCCAACTTGAAAACAAAAAGAAGCAATTCACGCCTCTTCATTTTAACATAGACAGATGTCAAAACAACCTAATTTAGAAAATTACACTGAAAGATTATGCTTTGCAATCAGTTATTCATCAAAACCTAACAGAAGAAGAAGTACAACCCAGCTGGTCCATTACCTTTTGGCTGAAATAACTTAATGTAGCCATTTCTGTCAGCCTGTTACATTGACTTCTGGGAATGTTTTCCCAGTCTTCCTTACAGTACTGCTACAACTGTGTCAGGTTCAAGGTCTTTCTTGCATGAGCTGCCTGCTTCAAATCCATTTCAGTAGGAAGCTCTGGGCTTTTAATCTGCAGTTTCATTACTCATTGTCCTGTTGCAGGAGCCGTGTTTGGTAACTCAATGATTACAAGTTGGCCAGGGTCGGTGTACTTCAAATTGCTTGGAAATGGCTTTCTTACCGTTCCCAGACTCATGGATACCAATAATCTTTTTCTTAGGGCCTAAGGCTTAGGGCCTTTTGATTTTGGCCTGATGTATCACCAACGAGACCATGTATGTCATTTATAAAAGACTGCATCCGACTGAGTTACTTTCTAAAGGTTTTCTAATCACTTTCACCTTTGGTGCACCTGATGCTGTGTTTATGCAGCTATTAATCTAGGGGTGCTAACTTCTGCTGCATAGGGAAATTGCATTTCTGTTCTCTAATTGCGTAATTATTAATAATTATTTTAGCAAGACGAATTAAATCGGGTTCCCTTTACGTGGATGAAATTTAGCTCAAATATAAAGTGTGTGTTAAATAATCACCAATCCCATTCAAAATGTTCTGTTTTAATACCCTTCCTTTGAACTACTCACTAAAAGTCAGCCGCCAATTACAGACTCCCTTAAATTCCCACACATGCACTGTACCTGCATGATGTGCCACTGCTGAAGGCCGGGGGTGGCATGGATCAAACCATTGTGAGGCAAATGTCAGGGGTTGCAATCTTTTGAAAATGTAAAATGCGCTATTAAGTGTCTATAATGAGAACAATTGCTTTCTTTGCACACACAAACGCAAATTTTTAAGTGGGTCCTTTTCTGAAATTGAATTAACTTCTACCGAACTAACTGTTGATGAGTGAAGCCTGAAGCCTCTAACCTTCTTCGCTTTCCATATTTTTTTGTTCTCTCCATGACCATCTTGTCTTCTTGTTCTTTCTCTTTCATATAACTAGTTCTTTCCTATCAGGTGCCCAAATGGCAATCAGAGAAGACAAAAGGATTTTTTAAACATAAAGATCCAATTGCACTTAATATTTGTCAAATTAGACAGTGCAGCCATAGTAGATGAACGCTTGTGGCATTCCTAGGTGTGTGTGTGTTTGTGCGTGCACATAAACCGCTCAGAGAAGACCGAATATATCTGCATATGTTTAAAATAATGACACTTGAACAATGTTGAATTGTTTTATTCTCCCAGTAGGTGTTTAAAACAAGTTGGCATGGCAACCTGACGCTATGACTTGATTGAGTTCAGACTACATTGGCAACCTGTTGATCAATATGAAAATAATGATGGTGTTGAGATTGTTCTGAAAAATACAATATATACAGACATAATACATATCCTCAGTATTGACATGTCATAGTATTGGCATGAATACGTGTTTAAGACTTTAGTTCATTTGGACTAAGCCACCATGTAATATGTACAAAGTTTTTTTTTCCCCAAGCCATGTTTGTAGTTATTATGTTATAGAGCTACAGATATTTTATACATTTTTTGTTTTTCTGTTTTTTTTAACATATTTGCAGATGGTTTCTGTATTTTATACTTTATGGCTTCGTGTCCATTTCAGAAAGCTGGAGCTCATGCATGTGGTTGTGTCGTATTTTCATCTAGTAAAAGGCAGATCATCATTGACTTACAACATTCATCCCTGACCCACACGCTGTTCATTTGGAAAAACTAAAGCATACCTTTAAGGGGACCGGTTGCTAAGCTGCTATTTACATTGTAAGGCCTACAGTCTAACTCGCCAGCTACACATAATCAGAGCAGAAAACAATGCTACCTATAGCTACACAAACACACCCAGGCTCCCCTAGCTACAACATGAATGGACACACACACCCAGGCCTTCAACACTAACACACAAACACTAACACAACCCATAAAACGCACACGCTCATCACACACACATTCCTAGTCTGTCCCACTCTTAGTGGTACAGAGAAAGGCATCATGATCTACAGTGCTTTTTCTTGTCATCCAGAATACAGTTCACATATAAGGCAAGCTGAAAAACTTATTTATGTGTAAGGTGTGATTTGTTTAAAGAAAATGGGTTTGTTTAAAAAGCTGTTGCAATGCACATTTTTTTGCCTAGCGTTGTTCTTCTTGGGTGACAGAATTAATAGTTCAAAAAACACTTTTCTTGAATAACTTTGTCTGTGTTTGATGGATGGGCAGTGACATCAAATAAAAGCCTTAAGCCAGTTAAAGACTGCCCGATCCGGCAGGTATAGACTGACTAAACGTCTACTAAATCAATGACCATTGACACCGTGCATTAGGTGATGCTCTCTTTGATGAGGAGAAAACGATTCTTTGATTGTCTACAGTGGTGCCTGGTGGAGTTCAATCAACCAGGGAAAGCAGCGGTCGTCGACGAGAAACACACATGAAAAGGTTGTTAACAACAACCATAGTCCGAAATGTGTATTTTCTGTTTCCATTCACGCTACAAAGCTCTGCAGTTACAGGCTAACTGTGGATTCTGTCCATGCAGGTGAACTCTCTCCTTTGACAGTGCTAGCTGTTCTCCCCCTGGGTGGTTGAGTCTCTTGTAGACCAAACAGCTGGGCAGCGGCTGACCGGTACTTCCTAGACATTGTGTTATAAAGGACAGGGTTGATAGCAGCGGACAGATAGAAGAGGACGGTCGAGACAAGGGAGCAATACTGAGTGATGAAAGACCAAAGAGGAGAGGAGGCCTCGGAGGAATGCGACATGAGGTAACGCTGCAAATGGAACGGGAGCCAGCACAGGACGAACGCAAAAACCACCACAGCTGGAGAGACAGAGGGAGGGGGACGAGAGAGAGGGAAAGAGAGAGGGAGGGAGAGAGAGAAGGTGAGGGGAGGCAGATAATTAATTTTCGTAACATTAGATTTCTCCTTTCATGCCAATGCTCAACAGTAGCTTTATCTTAGCACAGTGTTTAAATAATTTGTATGGTTATGGGAGAAAAATTAAAAAAGGCAGGCGTAAAACATGCGTTGTGCATAACATGCGTTGAGTATTCATATTTTTCAGTTGTGAACACTGCAGGCATCCATTACATAGCCTACCGGGCTAAAATATCGTTTTGAATTCAAGCAACAACTTTTAAAGTAGGCCTAATTACGTATTTTAGCCTACCCAACATCTTCACAGTCTGTCTGTTGTTTTTATCCCTGTGTGCTACGTTGGCTCCGATATTGTTCTCTCTTCGTCTCTTCCACAGCCTTCGTCCAATCAAACTGTACACAACAGTCAAACAAAACACCGGTAGGAAGAAAAACACAGAGCTAACCAAAGCCATTGCGGCTAAAAGCCCGGACTCCACAGCGTACTGAGTGGTTTTACACTCACTGGTGTCTATCTCTATCTCTCCTTCTGTCCCAACAGCACCCACAGTGCCAGAGTTTCCCGCAGCTGGGCCAGTTTCGTGCTCCACTCCAACTAGAATGAAGACAGGTCCCGCGCTTAGCAGTGACACCAGCCAAAGAAAGAGGATGAGCGCACGGACGCGTCGCTTGGTAACCAAGCGTTTGGCGCGGAGTGGGAAGCAGATGGCCAGGTATCTTTCCACGGACAGAGCCGTTATATTTAAAATTGTTGAATAAGTACAACATTCACTAACAAACTGAAACAGTTTACAGAATGTATCTCCAAATCTCCATGGTCTGTATTTCCATAAACGATACAGATCAGGGGGCATACATAAGAAAATCAACAAGTCTGAGACCGCCATGCTACATAAGTACAGGTTAGTAGTGGTTCTCATGTCTCTATACTTAGACACGACCAATATAGTCATTACGTTGCCGGTAACTCCCGCCAGGAACAAGAGCGCGCAGGTGATAGTAATTCCCATTAGCACGGGGGTCGGGAATAGGCTTTCGGAGTGCACAGGATCCCGGTCGCTCCCGTTAAAGTAGTCGGTGAAGTAATGCTCCAGCTCCCCCCAGCTGCAGTTATCAGGAGAAAGGCAATCAGTTCGGTTGGGCCTGAAACGCATGCTGCCGGCCGGTCATTCACGCGGCTGGGGGTCCTCCTTGGGGCTGCAGGCACGGTGCTCCTGTCTCTCCATGTTCTCAGTTCTTGTCACTGCGTGTATGTGAGTGCGTGTTTGTGTGTGTTTGTTTGTGTGTGATGGTTTGTGTGTGTGTGGGCATGCGTGTGTGTATGTGTGTGTGAGAGAGAGCGCTGGTGCATGCGCTCGCGCTCGCGCAATGGAACTGACGGTAAAACCAACAGCAGCCTTGAATCCCCAGGTCGGATTCCTCTATTTCAGAAAAGTCTCGCACGAACAGTAAGACAGGAAGCTTCCCACCTTGTCCTCCATTTAGCATACAACAAGTTTTGACGTATGACAAGTATCTTAAATTGCAGATGTGTAATTAAATAGTCCAATTACAGTAATGCTCCGTGAAATAAAATATAATTTGAGCACATCATGAAATGATGAATCAAATATGCAGGATCTTCTTTCCCACCCAGCACAGATAAATAAAAAAGTACAATGCATGTTTTAAAATGGATGAGCGACATGTAAGGAAAGACGAGCTTTTAAAAAGAATAATCCCAAAAGTGACCCTCCTTATCTTTTTCCTACGCGTTAAATAAAAGCACGGTAACCGTGGAGGCCGTGTAGACACCACAGTAGAGCGCGTGAAGTTGAGTCAGGCTTTGGTGATGTGACACCGAAATGCTCCTTCGTCAGCTCAGCCCGGAGAAATGGGCAAACAACCAAAACATCAAAACAACATTAACAATGCAGTGAGTCTAGGACATTTAATATTCTGGACAGGTTTCAGAAAAGAAGTCAAAATTTCTCTCTATTTCTGCCTTGTCCAGATCAATGAATACATGTCCTCCACTGTGATTTGATGTGAAATATCCCAAGAGAGAAAAAAAAACAATTCAATGTTAAATTACATCACATACATTCACGTGTCCCAATCATTTCTTGCGGTTTGAGTGCGTCATCACTGGATGAAGTAGAAATTGTCACAATGGAAAAACTCAGGCTTTCTGTACTGAGGGGTTTGGGGTGGGGGGAGATGGAGAAAAGGTGGGGGATTTGGAGGGAGGGGTCATATTGGTTGGTGTTTCATAGATCAAGGATGCCACCTAATGGTTAAAGAAGAACGGTTTGTGTGTGCGTGTGTGTACATTTTAGTACTAGTGTACTGCCCTTTGTTCTGTACAGTGGACTTTGACTAAGACATTCATGATCATTCTGACAAATACAAGCAGGCAGAGAACACACCTTAGATGACGGAAAGAAGTTCAGGTGTCTGATCAGTAAGAGCAACCATCAGAGTCACATCATTTTTCACAGCAACAGGTACTTTACAAGTAACATGTGTTTATGTGTCTGTTTGGTGGTGTTACTTTGATATGTACATTTGTGTAAAGAAGCTGCCTTAACCAATTCATCTTTTCAATGACCGCAAACAGTGTGTGATTAGTCAACCAATATTCTCTAAGAGCACAAAATGTGCCATCACAAATGTAGCTACTTCTTTATTTAAATGTAATGACTGTAAGCCACTCCTGATAATATTGTCTGAAAAAGCGCTCAAATGTAAGAATGTCTATCACAATGTGCTTCACAATGCAGAGTTATTTTCCTGCCAGGGCGTGGTGAAGCGCACAGATCGAAGTCTCAGTCATAAACAAAACCTTCAGATTTACAGATGAAACAGCTGATGGAGCCTTTAGCACAGACAACTATTCCAATAGCAATACCTGGCTCCATGTCATGGTCAATGTTTAGTAGCGAGCAGGTTCAGTATACAGTCAAACTTGGTACAAAACCACGGAAACACACCCCTCCAAACGGTCTGTTGTTACACAAGATGACTACTGAGAGCTGCTGGGTTAAGTACACCCAGCAATCAAGTTAAGCTAATATATCAGCTTGTTACCTGGAAGCAAGCAGAAGGACATTATGAAACCCAGAGCACATTTACCAACTTGAGTACAATTATTTTGTCACATGGCAATCTTGATCTGCAAACAGTCAGACACACACAAACACTCCACAAGCCATTAAGCCAGGGTGATCCCTACATGTTATGGTTGAATATGTACATTATTTCCTCCCCATTGCAGTGAATTGAGCTGGTAAATGTTAAATTGTAGTATGGGATTGTGATGTGTGTGTTCCAGGTGTATGTGTACCTGTGGGGGGAGTGGGTGACAGAGTGGATTGGCGGGGTGGTGGGTTTGTTGGTTTATATGGGGGGGGGGGGGGCATTTTGGGGGGGGCAGGGTTTAGTTTGGGGAGGGTTTGGTAGAGTGGACTGTTTAGTGGGGGCAGGGTTTAGTTTGGGGAGGGTTTGGTGGAGTGGACTGTTTAGTGGGGACAGGGTTTAGTTTGGGGAGGGTTTGGTGGATTGGACTGTTTAGTGGGAGCAGGGCTTAATTTGGGGAGGGTTTGGTGGAGTGGACTGTTTAGTGGGGACAGGGTTTAGTTTGGGGAGAGTTTGGTGGAGGGGGGCCCAGAAGAGGGATTGGTTTGGTGTGCTGTACACATACATCAAATGTGTTTTATATATTTTTAAAACAACATTTGTGTGTCAAGTTAAAGACAAAAATACACAACGTGTTATTTAAAGACTGTGTATTTGTGTGTGTGTGTGTGTATGGCTTGGATATATTTGATGTGAAGATGATATTGCCTAACTCAAAATACGTTGTTTGACAATGTGTTCTGAAAAACAAATTGGTAGAAAGAAAGGAGAAGTATGAAACGGGTTTGAACAAGGGACTGACAGTGAGGGATATTTGTCTCTGTGTTTTTGGTCTGAATGGTGAGACAGTGAGAGAATGTTCTCCTTCAGCCCTCCCATTACTTAAAGCCCGCCCACTCAGCTCAGATTCCAGTAGCTTCACCGAATGAGCACATGCAGTGGGAATGGCTGACTTTTTATAACTTGCTTATTGGTTTAGAGTACAAACGCCCCTCCTTGAGGAATTGGCTTCTGGGAGTTGTCTCCACAGTACACTTATTCATACACTCACCGTTGTCCGCAAGAAGAGATGTACACTGAGTGTGTCAAGTGTGTACAGAGCGTGTAATGTGTGTATAGCCTACTGAGTTGTCTAGAAGGAACAGTCAAAAATGAAAGTCAAAGTTAGGACAGCAAGTCCTCATGAGCAGGTCAGTAAAGTTTTATCTCTCTCTTTCGTGTCCCGGTTTTATATTTGGTTCCATGGAAAAGTAGTGTTTTGTTGTGCATGTCTTTGTATGTGTGTGTGTGTGTGCGCTTTCTTTGGGGATTTCTTTCCCACCGTAGTGTGAAAGCTTGGTGCTGCTTTCTTAATGTCAGACCATTCACATAAGCTGGAGCCGTAACTGTTGTTTGTCTCTGTTTCCTGTCTCATCCTTTCATTTTCCTGTCAAATATCCTAATCGTCTCTCCTATTCCTCTCTTCTCTGCCTCTTTCCTATTCCACTCTCCTAATCCTCTCTCCTATTCCACTCTCCTAATCCTCTCCTATTCCTCTCTTCTATTCCTCTCTCCTATTCCTCTCTCATAGTCCTCTCTTCAATTCCTCTCTCTCTCTCCTCTCTTCCATTCTTTTTACTTTCTCCATTGGCACTTTTCTCTTCTCTCTCACTCTCTCTCTCGCCTGTCTCAAATGTTCTCACAGGTGCCATGTGTTGTCTTTATCGGCAGTGTTATTTGATTAATTTATTGGTTGATTAGTTGATATACGTGATATCTTATGACACAGTTTATGATTATATTATTCACACATTACAAAGGGAACCAGGCTGGGCGCTCTTCCTATCAAAACAATCATAGCTGAGTTCCATGAACTCACATTCTCTCTCTCCCTCACTTCCTCTCTCCCTCTCTCTCTATCTTTCTCTCTCTCTCCACATGCCGTTTATATAAACTCAGTGAGGTTGCATCCATTCTCAGTCCTCAGTATGTCGGAAATCCCCTTAAAAAGCTTCAGGAAGGGGAAACAGTGAGTGCTCTTAGTATTTTCTGGCTTGCTATGGCATTGAATTCAAAGATGTTGTTCCATCCTTGGGTGGGTCCAATCCCAAAAGTTAATTACAAACGATAGTGGCCAACTGGGACATTCTCATGAAAACAGTTTAAAAACAATTTCACAAATACATGATGTATATGCAAACATTTTATATTATTCCAAGGACAAAGATATATTGTTTTTTAGGGTTCCATTTAAAATGTTGAACATATTTTTTTATATTTTAACACCAAGTTCACACTCATTACATTCACATGTCATTTGTCCATTCACATGTCATTTGTCCATTCACATGTCATTTGTCCATTCGCATGTCATTTGTCCATTCGCATGTCATTTGTCCATTCGCATGTCATTTGT
This sequence comes from Novumbra hubbsi, assembly GCA_016801125.1. Taxonomy (NCBI): domain Eukaryota; kingdom Metazoa; phylum Chordata; class Actinopteri; order Esociformes; family Umbridae; genus Novumbra; species Novumbra hubbsi. Next base: position 15,143 of record JACXGK010008389.1, read on the forward strand.
CCATTCGCATGTCATTTGTCCATTCGCATGTCATTTGTCCATTCGCATGTCATTTGTCCATTCGCATGTCATTTGTCCATTCGCATGTCATTTGTCCATTCACATGTCATTTGTCCATTCACATGTCATTTGTCCATTCACATGTCATTTGTCCATTCACATGTCATTTGTCTTTTGTACACGTGTCCCAAAGCTGATGGGGCGAGAGAATGATTATAGGTGTAGGGACCACTCAGGTCTTCAGATGGCCCCTTTGAATGAGTGTGCAAGGATGCTGACTGCGCTAGCAAGTAGCTAGTGAAGTGGAATCCCTTGAGGCACTAAAATATTTTGGAGTCATGCCTAATCATATGGCAGGTTTGTTCGTGGATTTGTTTACATTTGGTTTGGTTGTGTGTGTATATATATATATATATACAACTAAATATACAACTAAATAGGTCCTAAATTAACATTTTCAGTTGCCGTCAATGTCTATTTATTCTTAAACGATGTATTACAGTCCAAGTGGACCATTGATTGCGTCATTTATTAGCGTGAGTGTGCTGCAAATTTGATGATTTGTTTTAAAACCCTGCAGACACTCGGTAGTCGCCTTCTAAGAGTTTTAAGAGAACGTGGCCATGGAGGGCATCCGGTGCAAGTGTGTACGGTATGGGGGTTGCTAAGAGGTTGACCCTTACAGTTTTATGGCTAACCAAGATGTGAAAGGGATTCTATTCATGTACACATTAACACTTATTGTTCTCACAGACCAACATGTGAGGTTAATAAATACCTTGTTAATCGCAAAAGTCCCAGAATACATCTATAAGACAATGCTAATGTTAAAATGCAGTTATTGATTTGAATTACTTTATTTAACCTGAGAGGTTACATTCCACCTTCACTTTGGGGCAGGCTTACCTCTCAACTGTAATCTGATCACCGCACAAAAGTAAATCCACCCCATTGGAATGTTGGATTGGAACTCTGAGCTAAATTCTAGTCACATTCACAAGGTGTCATTTAAAAAAATATATGCAGTGAAATTAAACAGAAATGCAGTTTCCTTATGCAGAAAAAGTCAGCACAACCTTTACATCACATACAATGGCTAAAATTAGTTGTACCAAAACCTGTGCAAATGAATAGAACATTGTAGTAGAGAGGTAACACAATATGTCATAAAGGAGTATTCAAGGCTCTTAGAAGAAAGATTATTAGGTTACAAGGCAATTTCCATGCAATTCAAAGTTCTTCATTCACCTGACGAATAATCTACAAGATGAGTTTCCAGACTACAGGCCATCCACATAGGACAAGTCGTCCCATCCAATTCGGCGCAAGAATTGACCAGAAGACCCTATTACAAATCTATTAGAACACTAAGATAAAATCCAAGGGCTGAAGTTTATCTGTTACTGTATATCAAATTGTGTTTTGCATTAGGCAAAACTCTTACTGTACACCACGCATTCCCACTTGACTGAAAAATAATGTACATTTTGTCTATGCCGTAATCAAGTGTGGTCACTGGAGACTTGTTCTACAATTGTGGTCAGGAATCAGGGATTGGCCCAAAATCATTCCCTAATCGCCTATGAATGGTGGAACATTATCACACACATTTCCACTGAGTTGTGCAGCCCGAGCATTCTAAGATCCAAGAACGGGCTTATGTCCTACCATCCCATCTTCAGATGGCTGCACACATGGATTTCTGTCCCCCACGTAGTCCAGGCACTTAGACTGTTGCTTCCTAGCCATTGATTTTATGACCACGATGCCACTTGTTTTACAGGTAGAAGCCTGCTTTATTAACAAACACATGTTTGTGATGGTTTACAGCAGCTCAGTTTGTAGTTCTGACTCGGTCCAGAGGCTCTCCGGCTTCATCTCCCTTGCCTGTGTGTCCTGCTCCATGTTGAAAGACATTGTCAGTGTTCACATGGTGTTTCTGTGTCTGACAGGGTTGGTAGGATATGTCTGTGTGTGTGTGTGTGTGTCTGACGGTGTTAATAGGGTATGTGTTTGTGTGTGTGTGTGAAAAGTGTTAGTAGGATATACGTGTGTGAGTGCTTGTGTGTCTGACGGTGTAATTAGGATGTTTGTGTGTGAAAGTGTGTGTAAACGCGTTATTAGGATATGTGTGTCTGTTTGTGTTTGTGAAACTGTTGGTATGATATTCTAGTAGGATGTGTGTGTGTGTGTGTGTTTGTCTTTGACAATGTTAGTATGTGTTTCCTCAAAGAAGTACAATCAAGCCTTGTGTTGCCGGTCAGCAGAATTCAGCTCTGGTGATGATGACGATAACCCTTCCTCTCCTCTCACTCTCTTTCCCTCTCTCTATCTTTCTTTTACTCCATCTATCTCTCTTAACCCTCTCTCACTCTCTCTTTCCCTCCCTCTCTTCATCTCGTTTTCTCTCCGTCTCTTTCCCCCCTCCTTCTTTCTCTCTCTCCCTCCCTCTCCCCCCTCCTCTCTTTCTCTCCCTCCCTCCCTCTCTTTCTCCAGTGTGTGTGTGTGTGTGTATGTGAATGATTAGATAATGAACAGCTTTAGTGTGGGCAGAGACAGAGGTCTCACAGACCACTTTCTTACTCTTACTCTCTTTCTCTCTTTCTCTCTTTCTGTCATCTGTGCCAGGCAGAGGTAAGCACCACATTGACTGAAAATGCCATGTTGTGGTGACACATTTCCTCTCACATTATCTTCTGTGTGTTTGCATTCCTAGATACCGGTTTTATCGAATATCGAATTTTTACTGTCCTAAAAGTGTCAGCTTTTCTTCCTGGAATGAGCTACAGTAGGGCATGAAATGCAGGAGCTCATGTCTCTGTATGATTTAAACTATAATGGAATGTTTGCCATGTGTATATGTCAACATGCACTTTGTGCAGGGCCGTCCCTTCCCAATATGGTGCCTTAGGCAAGATTTTGAGCAGGTGCCCCCCTTGCAACGCTGCCAATTTCACACAGCTCGTTTGGAGCCCCCTTGGATGAACGGTGCCCCTAGCATTTGCCTATTCCGCTTATGCCACAGGCCGGCCCTGAATTTGTCAATGTGTATATGTCAACGTGCACTTTGTCAATGTGTATATGTCAACGTGCACTTTGTCAATGTGTATATGTCAATGTGCACATTGTCATTGTGTATATGTCAACGTGCACTTTGTCAATGTGTATATGTCAATGTGCACTTTGTCAATGTGTATATGTCAATGTGCACATTGTCGTTGTGTATATGTCAATGTGCACATTGTCGTTGTGTATATGTCAACGTGCACTTTGTCAATGTGTATATGTCAACGTGCACTTTGTCAATGTGTATATGTCAATGTACACATTGTCATTGTGTACATGTCAACGTGCACTTTGTCATTGTGTATAATTCAACGTGAACATTGTCGTTGTGTATATGTCAAGGTGCACTTTGTCAATCTGTATATGTCAACGTGCACTTTGTCAATGTTTGCTGTGTTTTAAGGCACTTTGTGCTGCTTTATGGGCCAGGTCTGTCTTATAAAATAAATGCTTAATCTCAATGATACTAACCTTTTAAAAATATCATATATTATTACCCTGTCCTGAGGATCAATTTTTTCAAATGGACATGCACACTTGACTGAGTGAGAAACTCAATTGATAAATAATAACAAGCCAAGGAATGAGATTGAGTGGCCTCCTCAGCTGATATTTTTGTTCTCTCTTATTGGTCAAAACACATCGTCATTACATCCCTGGACAGGAAACAGGAAGTAGACTGTGTTCCATCAGAACAACAGGAGAGAGATTAAAAGCTGTCATTCCTTTTTCTCTTCCTCTCTCCCACTCTCTCATCCTCCCTTTCTCTGATCCTAATTATTCTAGGATTGAGGGAGGTTTTATTACACTGTATTGGTTGTAACAGCCATGTTTTAGAGAGTTTGACCAAGGTTTTACAATGGTTACCACTTCGGCACCTTTATTAACCAAACATAGCTCATTTAACAATACAAGAAGACCTCAAAAAATTCCTGATGAAAAGATTGTTTGCGCCGCAAATAAGTTAGATAGAATGACAAAATGTGCTTTTCATTATGGAGGAATCGTAATTAAAGTGCATGAAATAGAAAATAAGAAATAAGAAAATAATAATATTAAATGAATAAAAAAATACTTGGATACATATGAAATGAAATACATACACGAAATATATATATTAAACTATAGTGAAAATACTGTAAACAAAAATGATAATACATATAATGAAATAATAATGTGCAGGCGGTGGAGGCGGGTCTTAAGGCCTGCTAAGCCATGACTGTCTGTGCAGTCCAGAGGCAGTCAGGGAGAGAGTTCCAGAGTAATCCCTGAGTTAGTGTGTTTTTGTGTGTCACAGGGACAGAGAAGAGCCCGCACACACACACTGTGCCCTGTCAGGCTACAGTTGACATCTAACTCTTGGCTATAGCGAGTGGTAACCCTAGACACCGGGGTGGGAGATATCACACCGACATACACAGACACGCAGCCGCACACATGGATTTCCTGAGACACTGTGTTATTGTCACGGTGAGCTGTTTTTCGACTTCATCTTAGATAGTTCTTAAACAGTCCCTGCAAACCTCTCATTAAAGCCACTTCTAGCTACAGAACCTACAGAGGCGACGCCACCTACAGTGAGCGTATGGAGGGACCTCCTTTCTATTTCTCCTCGTGGCTCGGTAGCCCAAAAGGCTGGATACAAAATTACTATCAGGTGAAAGTACCGATCCCCACCTTTTATTTCAAGGTATTTGGGTTCATATTGGTTTAGAAATTACAACAGTCTTTTATACATTGTCCCACTATTGGAGGGCTCCAGAAATACTTGGAAATATGAACATAATTAAGGACTTTAGCATTTGGTCATGGCATGCAATAACTGCCTGAAGTCCACTGACCAACACCTGGCGCTGGGACTGTTCTCTGGGCCAGTCCTGCCAGGCTTGTACCACCACCATCTTCAGTTGTTTTTAGGTATTTTTGCTTTTACTTTCATCTGTCAGATATGCTGGTATGCTGGGAATCTTTTTCCTATTCTTGCCAACAACTACGTTAGTCTTTGACACATCTATCCACAATACCTTTTTCCTCCACACATTCTTCTTGCCAATAACTACATGTTAGATTTGACACATCTATCCACAATACCTTTCTCCTCCACACACTCTTCTTGCCAACAACTACATGTTAGATTTGACAATCTTCCCACAATACCTTTCTCCCCCACACACTCTTCTTGCCAACAACTACATGTTAGATTGGACACATCTATCCACAATAACTTTTTCCCCTCATGGTTGCCATTGTTTTTTAATGTGACAACCGAAGGCTTTGGATATTTGCCTTTATTTCAGATTTTTTTTTTTTTTACGCCTCATAATGGCTTTCTGGCCTCTGGACTTCAATAAACACTGCGTTGGTTTCGCTTGTTGACAGACTCCAGTTGCAGACTCCACAGGCAAATGAAAAAAAGGTTTAGACATAAACCATTGCCTGTACAAACATGGCAGAACACTGGACTAACCAGAATCACCTGTCAGGACAATTGTCTCAATGTGTAGGATGCCCTGACACATGGTGAGATAAAATGGTTGTAATATTAAGGTGGAGAAACATTAAATGAAAGATGAACGTATTACTTTAACCTAATGGTGATCGTTTGATTTCAAATCCAAAATTTAAATACAGACAATATAAGATAACACTACTATACTATACAAAGGGCACTGGATGTATTCTAACACAAACCACTCTAACACAAACCAAAGTAGCATAAGCCATATGGAATTAATTTAATTTCAGGTGATTAAGAAAGGCCTAAAAAAGGAGCATATATAACCCACCTGTTCTCTGAAGGTTTTCTGTTTAAGTCAAAACAGGAACCCAGACACATAGATGACATAACAGCACCACACACTCGAAACAAGACTTCACTTGCTTTCCACCCATTAAGACAATAAGTCAGGTTTTGCTGGTTTTTGATATTCTTATAACAAAGCCTCCTCCCATCGAACTCTTACCTCTGAAATTCTATCTTCAATTTATCTCTCAAAAACAATTAAATTATTATCAATGAGAAGACATTTTAAATAGTTCAATTAGAGTTTGGTAGACTTTTTAAGTTGACCGAAAATAAAATGAAACATCTGCCTTGACCAGCTTCAGAGAACTTTCACAGTGTCTCACCAGAGATGACATCATAAACTCTGGTTGCAACTGAGCCCAGCCTTTCTGTCTGTCTGGCTTAGCTTTGCACCCTGGAAAAGGAGTCATACACATAGCACACAAAACCACACCCACCCTCCTAGAAACACTGTACTATGTTTTATTATTCTAAAAGACATCTTCCTCTGAGTTTCAGTGTCGTTTTCTGGGTCTGGCCAGTTGTCCAATGAGATATCAGCACCTCTGACCCATGACCTCGTACCAAGAGGTCAACCTGTGGTTCTATTCTGGGCTGTGGGTGTGTGCATTTGCTGCTGACAATTTCACTTCCACTCTCTACGTGTCAGAACTAAATGCCTGTGTGGTCATCGAGACAGAACAAGGTTTTACATCGATCGCACGACTTGGTGGTGATGACCACAAAACGTTCATAGACGCATCTACGACTAAATGCCTTTTTCATGGTAGTGAACATCCTCTGGTCCTCAAGTAGTTCTGCATTCTCTGAACTCCAAGCACCTGGATGTGATGGGCTGTTATCATTGTTTGCGCATTTTTACAGTTTTTCACAATTGCTAAAACACATTTTCTTGAAATCTTCAAACTACATTCACGAAACTCCAGGCTCTTCTGTCAAAATCGCCTCAAAACCAATTAAACGGTTTTCAATATCACACAAGGAGAAAGGGAGCATGCAGCAATCAGGGCATGTAGACACAGATTGTTTGGTAACTGTAAAATGTAAAAGCATTCTGCAATAAAGAATGTACAATAATCACAACTTAGTTCAGTGACAATATTGAATGCTGCAAGTAATACAGTATTGAATAGGTCTGTATACCAGCAGTGGCATGAAAATGCAGTAGTCCAGTATGCAAAAGCCCAATGACCAAATAAAACTAAATGAAAATCACATTACAATGCACAAAAATGTTTTGTGCAGCTGTATAATCCAATTCAATGAGAGAATCATTCTGCATCAGCATGTCTTTGTGCTGGGTCTGCCTAGAGGACTCTTCCTCCTGATCCACTACCTCTGACATTTACTATTCCTCCTGATCCACTACCTCTGACATTTACTATTCCTCCTGATCCACTACCTCTGACATTTACTATTCCTCCTGATCCACTACCTCTGACATTTACTATTCCTCCTGATCCACTACCTCTGACATTTACTATTCCTCCTGATCCACTACCTCTGACATTTACTAT